>OMLI01031991.1:0-13894 GCA_900302605.1 Rondeletia loricata | reverse complement strand
GGGGACAGAACAGTTAAGTAAGTATGAAGTTATCCTTATACAAGACTGACTCAAAATCAGCTTATGCCAAAATAATTTTGATTGATGTCTGTAAATAATTCAGAAAAATTAAAAAAAGAAAGTTGTCAAATACACCAATGAATTAGTCCAACAGAAAACACCTTTGAGAGACATTGTGGAGGAAGTCGAAAAAGTGACGCAGGATGCTGAAATTTCTGTCAGGCAGTACACAAGACAGCAGCATGGTGGCAGAGGTCCTGTCCTCCTCAGTGGGGAGCTGCTGGGCCTTGAGGAATGCCTCCTGCAGCTCTGTGGGTAGCACAGGCTCCGGCAGCTCCCTGAAGAACTGCTTCACCAGGCCGGCAACATCACAGGGAAGTGCGGTGGACAGGCACTCCTCGCCCGCATCCAATTTCACCTAGGCAGACAAAACAAGGCTCCACTGTGTTAGACCTTTCCCAGGGTCAAGGTCCCTCACTGAAAGTAAGGTCAACATAAGCCATCACTCACCCTGAGTGCTTTCAGGCGAACAATGGAGCCCGACTTTCTGAACAGGCCCTCTGTGCCTATGTGCGCCAGCAGTTTCATACATGCTTCAACCAGAAAGCTGAGAAGACAGAGAGATGTCATGGGCATAAAATGTATAAAACAGGAACATAAAACAACTTGCCTACTGCATGTTCTTGAAACTAACTTCCTCCACTTGCCTTGGTACACTCCCACATTCCATATTATAGTGTGGCAAGTTCTCCAGCGGCACCCCAAAAACCTTTGCCTGGGGGAAGAAATAAAAGTAAAATACAAATTCTACTCCAAGTTCAATTTCAAATGGGAAGGCAAAACATTGCCGACATAGCCCAATCACATATACCACCCTAATAACTTGTCAATGGAACCACACACCTCACTTAATCATTTATGTCAGCATCTTAGAGGCATTCAAGTCCAAACATGTGATATTTTTTGGAGCAAAATGCTTAGAGCTCGCCGTGACAGACAGGCATTCCACTGCCAGGCGCTGTAAGGTACAGACTTCTGCTTCTCTTGATCAAACAGATCCGAGAGTGACTGACTGCCAAACATTCCTGTGTTTTAGAGAACCATGATGAAAACACATTTTAACTTTATTTAACTTTATATTAAACTACTGTATATTCTGTCTACCGTATATTCTGTAATTATATATTGTATTTGTATTTTTGCACTTTGTAAGAAATGGCGAGTGATAGTTGGAGTAAGAGTTCCAATGTACCAGTACTTGTTACAAATGGCCAATAAAACTCTTGAATCTTGAAAACTACAATTGCAAAAAAATGTTGGTTTTTAACCTTGAAGCTTTGTCTAGTGTACTCCAAGAGTAGAATTACGTCATTTCAGTTCATTTTGATTCATCCAACGTGTTGGAACTGCAAGGTTACTAGTAGGCATTAGACCTGAAAATGGGGAAGTTCAGTCAGTGAGCATTTGAAAAGCAACAGGCTCTCTTGCAACAACACCTTGTGACTCTTGTGAGCCAACTACCAGTAACCACAAGATGAAACAGGACCTCAATTGTTCCTTTCCAAACTGTGACTGTCCGCCATTAAATTCAACTAGGCATATCTTGCTGAAAATTACATGTCTCTAGACTTTATTGCCCAAAATGTCTTACATTACAAAATGTCTGCCTCTGACCATACATCTCAAGGGAAATACTGTTCTATTTTGTGGCTTATTGGACTTGGCATTCTACTGCTGGTAAAGAAATGTATGCAGGTGTGAATAATTGCATACGGTTGCCTAAAGTAGCATCTACAATGAGTGACATGGGTGACAATGACATGCAAACAAATGGGTCTCCAAAAGGGGGGTGGGCATGCTTTCAACAATATGTAAATGAGATTCAACAGTCATGACAATAGGAAAGTCTGTTCAGGGCTGATACTCTTAATTTGTTGATTCGTGGCTTACAATAACAAACTGTCGGACACAAAGTTTTCCAGTCACTGCAAATAAAATAGCAACGCATTTTTAGATATGCTGTTAAATGACACTCAATCTTACCGAGCGGCTGGCTGTCATCTTGCAGCTGACTTTGTTTTTGTTCCAGTTCTTTGTCTTTATCCCATACGCGGTGCGTACGTGCTGCACAGCCACTAGACGCATCACGTTTCTCTCCACGACCTTCATTTTTCACTTCACACCGGTCACCTTCCCTTTACTTTTCAAATTCACTTTGCCAAGACAATTCGTCCAAGTCATGCACGCTCTTCTGTCAGCACCAAAACAACCGACACAAGTCTGTAACTTTCCTGTCCTGACCCGAGTCTTTCTATCACTTTCTGCTGCCTTTTAACGTTAATTCATCCTCATCCTCTTATATTAGCTGCACACAAAACGCTTGATCAAGACCCCAACTTGCTGCGTCAACCGTGAATACAACTACTAACTAGAGTCCCAAGATGTTGACGACTTGTCTAACGTTACATGCCGAGCTGAGCTATAACAGTTAGCTCCACGCTCACTGATATGACGGGCTGCAATGCAGTTAGCTAGCTAGCTAGCAGGTTATATTAGGTAAACAAGCTTCGCTCGAAAAACAAAGCCACTTCTAGTTTGCCATACAACCGTAAAACTACAATATACCTCTTCTCAAACAACTAACCAATTTCTACTGTTTTACTAAATTCCAATAGCTCTAAAATCGTTAAGTTAGCTGGCTAACTGCATTGTGCTCTGGCTCGTCTGTTCGGCTCCGAGGCTGTTTCCGCAGATCATTCAAACGGCAGCGCTCCCTACGTTCTGCGCTGTGATTGGCTAGAAACGGTTCGAATATCATTCACGACTACGTGTTTTGCTGCCAGGGGTAGCCTGGCTGGGCGGGGCGTTCCCAGTTTGGGCCAACTGAATGTTCAAATGGACGGTTCCTGTCAACCGGTTGACGCGCTATTGCAAAACTTGCATACCTTCAAAGTGGAAAATGCACAGGGAAATTCACACAGCTGTACTCCAAACCTCCTTGACTGTACTGTGTCTTATGTTAGTGAGGTATGTTGTTAATGTGCTTTTAGTGTGTATATTAAGGCTCATAGTCAGGTTAACAAATGTACTAAGAATTACAACAGTCCTCAATACACAGCTACTAAATGCACACATTTGGTCATTATACTTTTATATCCATTAGGATGATGGGCAAATAAGGAAGGTTTTAATGTTATAGGGAAACTCTGAGCCAGTTTTTGTACACAGAGATTTCTCTTCAGGTTATATCTGAGTATGTGTTTGTTTGGTAGGTTAGTGCATATAGCTCCTCCTCATCCGATCATAGCCATCATACTGGTAATTAAAAACAAAAACAAACTTCCTTGTTTGAATCGGCAGTGAAAATTAAATCAAGGCCAATAGTAAAACCAGGAAGTTATTTTTCAAACAACCGACTGTCACTCTGGTAGTCTTCTCAAAGCATGATTACCCTAGGATAGAATATACTGTAGCCACAGTTGCAATAATAGTTAGCCTATAGTCAAATGTATAGTTTGACCAAAATTGGAATACCACTAAATTTTGGAATTCCATTTATCACAGCAGAAACTGGTTCTCAAAATATTGTGTGAGGACATGATGACGGATCTCAGGGAAGCAGAATTCCTGGACAAACTGATGTAAGAGTCATTTCACACCGTAGCTACTACTGCTGTGAGTGAGAGCCTTCAGAGCCGAGCCAGTAGAAGTCATGTCATGTTTGATTCAGCTACCGCTGGCAGAGCTGTTGGAGCAGTTTCAGAGGCCTGATCTCCTCTGCTTTCATCCAGCGCCTCTCTGTGTTTCAAGACCTTAACCAGATCACCAAAGCACCAGCTATGTCAGGATGTGACATGGGAAAACACAGAGGTGCAAAAACAGACAATAGAATTTTCCAGTTTATTACCAATCTATCCATTTCCTTGTTCACTAGGTGAAGGTGTAGGTGAAAGCTTTTTTTTGCCCTGCAAAAGCTGCCTGTGCCCACATGGTGTTCTCTGTCCTCATCTTTATGAGACTTTTAGTGACCACAGTAGAGACAAAGTAGCTTTTCTAAGTTTCTCAAAGATTACAAGTTATAGTAAAATGCAATGACATAGTTCACAATCTGGTGGAGGGGATACTCAAGCCAGAGGAGAGCGGCCAGCACAATGGTTTCCACAGTGCCATCAGGAAAGAATGTGTCTGACATAGTAATATTTAAGGATGTTGGGAAAGGGGAAGCCACTGAGTCCGGCTTCCCATCTGATGTCCTTTATATGATGACAGAAGAACCAGTAAAATGTTTCTTGCAGCAGGCTGCCGTCTGCTTCACCACAGAATCACAGCAATCAGACCGCAACCAAACCACCAGCTGTGACAGTTTTATACTGTACAGGACATAAACATGGTCATCGATGTCCCTGATAAGGTGCCTGTTGCATGAAGGGGCTCCTCAGAGCTTGCAAATGACAAGTTGGACCTTTCATGCCCTTGATAACGTGTTGGCAAGGTCAGGGGACCGATGTAAGGACATGGACAATTTGAAAGTGATGATTGAAAACTCATTCACAGCGGAGGTTAGAAAAGTTGTCTCTAGATCTGGAAGACAGAGTTCATGGTCATAGCCTCAGTCCCATAGAGATTGTACTGTTCCTGCTTCAGTTTCTGAGCAGCCATGCATTAGTGCCACAACCTCTGTTTCTTCTCCATCATCGGCGATGTTAGATAGTAGCAACAAGTGCAGCTACTTTGTCAGCTTAGTGTTTGTGGGGCTGTTTACTCATACAGTATGCCACTCAGGCAGCAAGATGCCAAATGGACAGTGACAAGGTGACAGTGACAGTTTCAAGCCTGCCATGAGGAGCTCAGCGTGAAAAAGATCCACAAGGCTGTATTTAGTGAAGTTGGACAGGAATTTGGCTCAGACGATGGTATTGTCAACGCACTGAAAACACAGCTGGAGATGACCTCACCCTCAGGGCTGACTCATCTGAAACTGAAGGAAAAGCATCCCAAAGAAAAACCTTCAGTTTAGTGAGAGGACTGAAAAAACTATGCAAGCAACTCCTGGCTCAAGATCAAAAGTTACTGAGTTGCGAATGACATTCGGACAAGGTTCCTCTGTCCTGCCTTCAAAGAAACCATGCAAGTGTCCCCTCATTGGCAAAATGTTCTCATCTGTGGCGAGAGCCCTCTCCAAGCTCCTCACTGCTCGTATCAGCAATGGTTTCCTAGTCTCAATGCAGCAATGGCTGAAATTATTTTAGCATCTTTTTACAGCCATCTTCATCTTTAACATCTACAAGAATCTAACCTGAGAGCTTCAATAATTTTTTTTGCAGCAACTCGTGACTTTGATGTGTCTTATTGTATCATTTCCTAACAGAGGTGGAAACAGCTGTGAAATATTTTAGTTAAGCTGACATAGTGCCGCTTAAGTTGAATTTGACTATATTCAGAGAGTAAGGGAATTTGTCCAGAAAATGTCTCAGGTAAAAGTAAATAAGCAGGTCACTCCTGTCTTCAATCACTTTGATTCAACCACTAGGTGGGAGCAAATCACCATCACTGTTTCTGCAAACTCTTCATAATCCCTGTAAACACTTAGCCATGCACATAAAGACATGAAGGCAAAGATAGACTGACAGACAGACTCATGAATTTGTGTATTGGTATTGCTGTTAGTGTCCTAGAGACCATGGGCAAGTTTCATGGACAAGGATTAGATCTAGACAAAGAAAGTTCTGTCAGTGGAGAATAACTTATTGTAGATGGGCAACAATCCAAAGGACCAAGCAACACAGAGAGCCACAGGGCCTGAAATCTGTTTCCGGTAACGGGATGTTCCTATTTGAACAATGTCGAGCATCTTCTAGGGTGCTGTTGTCCATCAGAGTTGCTAAAAAAATATTTTATTTTTAGTATACCGGCATGTAATGTGCAATGGGAATTGAGAAAAATACTTATTTCTATATATACAGTATATTTAATATTTAATATTATATATTTAATGTCCATGAAAATGGCCCAAAAAGGCAAAACAGAGCAGGGATAAATCGAAACACGATCAGTTTCCACTGATGTTCTTATATCACCTTTTCCATTTCATTTCATCTTCACACTGCACAAGGAAACCTGCAAGGGGACCAGTGTATCTCTTATGACAATAAAGATACGACTCATGGATACACAGCTGTAACGTGCTTCTGTTATTTTGCTATTGTGGTTACTACATCCTTTTGTTGTTTCTGGCAAATGTACAAGCAGCTGTTAGGTTTTGGGTAGGTGCTTTTGTTGTTTCATTTTCCAGCTCTAGCTCAAACACATGCCCAGTGGTTAGAGAGACCACCTTGCCCTGCTCCTGCTGTACGATACTGCATGTAGGATGCTGCTAGTTTTCTATTTAACTGTCACAAAAACATTACAGGTGATGCTGTTACAAGGGCTTATCTTTATTACAATAGAACATATATATACAGTAGACAACAACATACACATGTATGGATGAAAGGAGGTTGGGTGTGTGTTTAGAAGCACTTCCTGTGGACAATGGAGGGGCCAGCCTCATCGTACTCCTGCTTGCTGATCCACATCTGCTGGAAGGTGGACAGGGAAGCCAGGATGGAGCCGCCAATCCAGACGGAGTACTTCCTCTCAGGAGGAGCAATGATCTAGATAAGGAACAGAGACCATATAATTGAGTGTTAGGTCACTATTTCATTCAGCTTTTGTATAAATTTATGAATTAAGACCTTTGCAGTTCTCTCACCTTGATCTTCATGGTGCTGGGGGCCAGGGCTGTAATCTCCTTTTGCATACGGTCAGCAATACCAGGGTACATGGTGGTACCTCCAGACAGCACGTTGTTGGCATACAGGTCCTTACGGATGTCAATGTCACACTTCATGATGCTGTTGTAGGCGGTCTCATGGATACCAGCAGACTCCATACCTGGTAGGGGATAGGCACAAAAGATGAGTTTGGCGACACAGACACAGAATATGTCTTGCATCCATCAAGAAACGGAGGGCATCCAATCCAGGTCGGGGTGATGAACATGACTCACCAATGAAAGAAGGCTGGAAGAGGGTCTCTGGGCAACGGAAACGCTCGTTACCAATGGTGATGACCTGACCATCGGGCAGCTCGTAGCTCTTCTCCAGGGAGGAGGAGGAGGCAGCGGTGGCCATCTCATTCTCAAAGTCAAGAGCCACGTAGCACAGCTTCTCCTTGATGTCGCGCACAATCTCACGCTCAGCTAAGGAGTAGAAGTTTTGAGAAAGAACATTTAGACGTTTGTTGACACAGACAAATGAGACTACTGAAGCATGACGGCATCGAGCTGAGCTCTTCTGAACATACCAGTTGTGACAAAGGAGTAGCCGCGCTCAGTCAGGATCTTCATCAGGTAGTCAGTCAGGTCGCGACCGGCCAGATCCAGACGCATGATGGCGTGGGGCAGAGCATAACCCTCATAGATGGGGACATTGTGGGTCACACCATCACCAGAGTCCAGCACGATACCTACAGCAGGCAGATAAGGCAGTTGGTCAGACATGCATGCCTGTGAGGGTGAGGACTGGCAGCCAAATACAAGTCTGCCCTCTCCAAGTATGTCTCACATCATAAACTATACAATGCTGCTGACACACACCCTGGCAGGGAGGGATTAACATCTGCCCTTGACAATGACAGAGTTATTAATCTAGATGATATACATGTACATGTTCAACACTTGCCCTGGCGCTACAAGTTTATAAATAAGTATCGGAGCTGTCTTAAATTGTGTACATTTGGCAAAGCTGAAGAGGATCGTGAAGCGGTAGTGTACTGACCGGTGGTACGGCCAGAGGCGTACAGGGACAGCACAGCCTGGATGGCCACATACATGGCAGGAACGTTGAAGGTCTCAAACATGATCTGCAAGTCAGAAGAGTAAAAAGTCTGTCTCTCAACCCAAGAACACATTTGAGGGGAAAAGAAATGCTGGAGGATGATATGAAGTACTGACTATGAAGTACCTGGGTCATCTTCTCCCTGTTGGCCTTGGGGTTCAGGGGAGCCTCAGTGAGCAGGGTGGGGTGCTCCTCGGGGGCCACGCGCAGCTCATTGTAGAAGGTGTGGTGCCAGATCTGACAGGGGAGGAGAAATCACAGCTGATATCAGGACAGGATCGTACCACCACTTGACAGGCAGGATTGCTAAATAAAGGGCCTAATCTAAGAGGAAGCATCCTCTATGATGGTGGCCAGGCCATGAATGTGTCCAGGATGTGGAAGCTCAGCTGCCAAGAACGTTGGAAATGAGTATCCACTGTCAACACACACCTTCTCCATATCGTCCCAGTTGGTGATGATGCCATGCTCGATGGGGTACTTCAGGGTCAGGATACCCCTTTTGCTCTGGGCTTCATCACCTACGTAGCTGTCCTTCTGACCCATACCCACCATCACACCCTGAGGAAGGCAAGAGAGGGGAAGCGTCAGAAGAACATCTGAAGACATAGGAAGATGCTACCCTTCATTTTTCTATTTAGGAGATACTGTTTAACCAGACGTGTAAGTCTTGATACAGCTTGTGAGTTGCCTCTCACTTGAGCGTACCTGGTGGCGGGGCCTTCCAACAATGGAAGGGAAGACAGCACGGGGAGCGTCATCTCCGGCAAATCCAGCCTTGACCAAGCCTGAGCCGTTGTCGCACACGAGGGCGGTAGTCTCTTCGTCGTCGCACATGATTAGGCTTTACTGGGATGGTCTAAAAGGGGTGGGAGGGCAGACAGGGAGAGACGGGTTAGGCCAAGTGTTAGGAGCAGCTGTCCAAAGTAATTACACTTTATCACTGGAGTGGTTTGATTGATGCCGTGATGAAGTGACTAGACTTGCTGTATCCAGGAAATTGAGCGACATGATCAATCGCATGACTATGATATGTATTAGCTGTGATCTACAGTGCTTTTGAAAGACCTGCCAGAGCTATCTCATAACTAGTCTGAAAGTATTATCACTTGCAAACACTAATGCAAGCCACTTCAATGGGTGCTATCTATAGAGTGCTAATTAGACATGCCTTTGGATGTTATTTTGGTCCTAACCTTGTTGTACAACTACTGATACTATATCTCCATAGCCATGATTGTTCCTGGGAGATCTCAGGGCTGCTGAGGTAGCACCAAAAAGGGGCATAACAGAGAGACCTGTGATCTATTTTAAGCTCGGCACCCCCGCTAGCCTGTACCTAACAGGGCGAAACAAGCGACACATGGGTCTCCTGCAGAGCCTCTATCTGCAGCTATTTCAGGTCTGAGAGAGCCAGGCAGAACCCATCTGTCAGCACAATGTGACACTTTTGTTTTACTACATGGCTCCATGCCACAGCTGCCGAATGGCTTCATTCATTAGACCACGGGTCAATTTGGACAACTTCTTCTCACTTTTTGTGCCACTGTTCAAAGTAAATGCTCACATATGATATATTTGCAAAATGCCCATTCACTGACAGTCTTATCTAGCCTTTCCCACAGAAACTCTTCATACTATGGATTGTATTGATTACAGGAAATGCCATCATCTAAAAATGCCAGTGTTAATCTCAACATTCATTGCAATCAATCCTGCATAAGCAGGGAGCCCAGTTCTAACTGTACTCCATAAGTCCAGTTAGTAATTGGTTTCCACTTGAGAAAACTGTTAGGCAGTTGAAATTACATCAACCATTCATTGATCTAATCATCATCATGTCAAAACTACAGCCAAAGAAAAAATATCACAATCCACATAAAGTTGTGAAATGTACTCACCAAGTTGCACTGGTAGACTGATGCTTCCACTGGGACAAAGGGTGCGGGTGAGAAGAGCCCTTAAATAAGACCCAGACTGGGTCTGGGGACCAGGGGCGGGGCTGAGGGTTCACACAAGTCCAAATAAGAGCTGCCAGCAAAAATCATCAAGCCAGAGGAAAAGGAATCTCACAAAGAGGGATAGGACTCCTCTACAATATACAGAGATGCTTCCCTGAAAATCACAAGACTGACACACTTTTGATGAAATATTGGTGGAGGATAGAAAGTAGAAGATAATGTGATGGAGTATGACTGGTAGCTACTAACATAAAGGGGGAGGCTCTCACCAAATCCAAGTTTTGTCTCCATTCTGATCCCATTTGTATTTGTATTCATGAATAAAATAAAACAGCATTAACACTAATACAAATTTCTGAAAGCACTATTAAAAGAGTAGTATAAGTATATCTCATGAACATTCATATGAAATATATAACTAACACATAATCACATTGTTTAAGTATAACAGTTTATTTTGGACCATGAAATTATATCATCATGTCAAAATGAATACACATGCAATGTGTCATGCAATCAGTATTTGACATTTTGTATTCTCTGTCACGCTGACACACACTGGATGACTGTCAATGGGAACACATCGATCACATCCACAGAGAGATTTTACCACACTCATAACCACCTAGAAGGCCTACGATGAGTGTCACTGGTGTCTTGTTAAGGAGATGAAAACATTGTATATGTCAGTAAGCCGTGCTGTCGGTATGAGCGCCGAGCCCCCTTAACACGTGGAACAGCTGATGGTCACGCCAGCGGGGCCTCTGTGTCTGATCTGGCTGTCTGTTAGAGGCCTGCCGGTCTCAGTGCTCACTGCTCGGCCCTGATTGGCCCAGCTGTCTCCTTGTAGGGTTATGGTGAGCAACAGTGTCATTAATGTGCAGCCACTGGGGTTCCCGAGTGGCAGGTTTGCAAGTAGGAGCTCCATATTTGTCCCACCCACTTTCCAGTATATTTTCCTGGATGTACACTGTACCTTATGAGGCAATACTCTCATCTATTCAGGCATGTTGCAAACTTTGACGGTTTATTAATCGATACACCGTTACTGCCAAATAAAACATCACATATGGTCAGATCTCAGGCAATACCATCCATGACAGTACGTTTTTGTGACAATAAGAGAACTGGGTCAGGCAGAGGGACTCTGAGGTAAAAGCAGTGTGTAATATGTTAGGTTATATCATAGCTGGGGGGATGTGAGAGCGTTCTTCTGCTCCAGGCTGTCCCACCAGACACCAGAGCCTCCTATTTATAGCTGTATTTCCTGTCTTTCTCCACAGATCGGTGCTGGATGCAGGGGCTCAGCCTTCCACCACACTCCCACTATGTTCATAAGCATCTCATAGGTATTTGCATGACAAAGGAGACTGATTTAATAGATTGGATTCATTTTTGTTTTAATATTGTATGAGAGAAAACGAGGTGTTTGTGATATTCCACCAAGTAACAGTGAGAGACAGTGTTCCCTCTCAAACTTTGAAGCTCCATATGGATATTAAAAATGGAACATGTGTTGAAAATATCTCATAGAATATGAAGGAAATTTGGGGGGTTTCTTTCCAAAAAGCTGCATATCAATTTTGCATATCAATAATCTATATTTCATCAACATCAAAGTTTGATTCCATCTTCAAACGTGTTACAATTTTATAAACAAATGTCTTAGGTTTGCTATCAACTTTATGAAGTTCCATGAGTAAGATAACTTCCAGTAACTTATTGATAAATTCCAGCTGTACTTTTACACACACACACACGCACACACACGCACGCACGCACGCACGCACACACACACACACACACACACGCACACACACCATCTAGTGCTCTTTCTACTGAAGCCTTACAGGATTAATGCCTGCATCGCATCAAGTTCTACACAGTAATGCAGTCCAGAACTATGGATCTCTTGATTATTGGGGACCTTTTTGTTCTTCAGAGGCATATGCATTAATTTTCCTAGAACTGTATCTGAGTCCATCAGAGTCTGCCTTTCATTTGACCTAAGCAGTGATGTTAGATCAGTATTCATTTTGCTCATTGTGGGTTCCTTGATCTGGTCAGCTTTTGGTCTGTGTGGCTATCCAGGCCAGACTCTCTCATCTTTACAGATTAATTTTATTCAATGATTTCAAAATGAGCTACAAATGCAAATTCATAGTGCTGTACCTGTCAAATCCACGCACTTCAGAGAGTCAGTGCCTTTCTAGGTATCAGCTTCTAGGTGTTTTACTGCCCGCTAGAGACGGCGTGTGGAACAGCGACGTGATGACGTTTCGTCTGCGACGGGACTCGCAACAGGCATGCGCCAGTCGCAGCGCTGTTATGGTTGCGTGTCGCCTCTGTTCAACGTGCTAAGCGAAGCCGTTGTAGGCTCATTTGGGACGGTAAAACGCTCCGTGTTCTCCGGGAGTGTTGAGTTAACGAGGTGAGCATCCGGCCCAGGTGCGGCTCAGACCCAGACCCGCTCGGACCGCGGCAGCAGCGGATCAGGCAGGGCGCTTCCTGGTTTCCGAGGGGTGTGCGCGTGACGGCACTGCCATGTAGCGCAGAAGAAGAATGAGCAGTCAGCAGACTCCAGCAGCAGACGGGTCAGACGACCACACCGTCCAACAGGAGCACGAGCTAGAGGCACTCGCGTCTATCTTTGGAGATGATTTTGAGGATTTGCGGAACAGGGACCCGTGGAAGGTAGAGGGGAACCCCCACATCTGATGCATACTGATGCATTTCCTTTTAGTAAATTGATGGTGGTTAGCTCAGCTGTTATAGTAGACCTAAGCACCAGTTCGTTGACTTTATTTTCAGATTAAAAGGCCTCCAGAGGTGTACCTGTACCTGCGGCCCAACGGGCTGAGCAATGGACAGGAGTGCTACGTCACTGTGGAGTTGCAGGTCAAATGCCCAGCCACATATCCTGATGTGTGAGTATTGACCCTGATGTGTGTGTGAGTATTGACCCTGATGTGTGAGTATTGACCCTTGCAATGTATTCTCATATGCCACTAATGCCAGTATTGCCACTGCACTGCAAGGCATCCATACTCATAGTGGCCAGTTGCTCTGAAGTCTGTAAAGTACGGTGGCCGACGGGTGCAAGCGCACTACAAGAGACCAACGCAATCGCGCTGCAACTTCAGAAACGATGCTATTTCAAAAACACATACAAACCAGGAAAACAAATGCAACAGAAAAGCTCCAGTCAATAGAACGGAAACGCTCCACGCCTCTAGGGGAGCGAGAAGTGGAATAGGTTGATTAGAGAGAGGTTAGAGGTCATGAGAAGAGTTCAGTAGAAACATGTTTGTCAAAAGATTCCCCTACATGTTCTTCATAAGTTCCACACTGCATGATTTCATATTCATCAATACACTTGTGTGTGTTTAGTTTGGCAGCGGGAAGAAGAAAGCTTCCTGTGTCTCTCTTCATACAAAGAGCTAGGGCTGTCGCGGTTAGAAATTTTCCCACCGCGGTTGTGCATGTGGCTCATCACCGCGGGGTGATTTGTCCCTTGCTGTCAAACGAATGGGATCAGAACAGAGACAACCCATAATCACGTGATCTCTGCCAAGCTTAGGTTTCACTTTGAGCACATGACCACCCACACACACACACACACACACACACCGCTCCACTCCGCTCACATGCTCCACTTAGTACGTGTAATGTTATGTTTGAAGCTGGAGGACAGGCAGCCTCCTGTTCTGTCCTGAATCCTTTTCTAGAGTTGCAGACTGAATGATGGAGCCGCCCCGCGTTTATGCGGATCCGTGTGCGCGCGGATCGTCGTATGAACGGGGATGTTTTTTTAAAACACAAAGA
The DNA here is from genome assembly GCA_900302605.1 of Rondeletia loricata. Classification (NCBI taxonomy): domain Eukaryota; kingdom Metazoa; phylum Chordata; class Actinopteri; order Beryciformes; family Rondeletiidae; genus Rondeletia; species Rondeletia loricata. Next base: position 231 of record OMLI01031991.1, on the reverse strand, counting down.
TGAAACTTTCCAGTTTTTGAAAAACACCCCTCTCTCTCTCTCTCTCCACGTTCACGTTCATTATAAGTGACGCTACCCGGCTGCATGGATGGTAAGTTGTAGGAAAGCCGCTCCACAGTCCCCCTCTCTCGGCGCTCTCTCTCTCTCTCTCTCTCTCTCTCTCTCTCTCTCTCTCTCTCTCATGTCGAAAATCAACATATTCCACTTAACGCTCCCCTAGAGGCCTGGAGC
>OMLI01031986.1:0-19160 GCA_900302605.1 Rondeletia loricata | reverse complement strand
TTGATAAGTGAATAAAAAAAGAAAGCACTCCTCTGCACCTCCACACTACGGAGGTGCGGAAGAGCGCTTTCTTTCGGAGAGAATGATCGCAAGCGCATATTGCGATCATATTGTAAGTCCTTTAAATTCGGCCCTAAGTCCTTCAAGTTTCAAGTTGAAAGATTAAAGTGATCAAAATGTCAATGGCATTATCTGACTTATTTCATCTGCATTGAAATAGATTATATAGCCGGTTCAAATATAGCCATTCATCATGAAACATTAACTGCACAATATAGTAGCCTGTATCTGTCGTGGTATCTTCACAGTGGTGGTCTGCTGGCGACAAACCTTTCACCTGCTCTTAAAATAGCTCTGTATTACTGTTCAGTATCTACAGTGTTATGCTTATAAGTGGTGCTGGTATTAAGGGCTGGTGTGTTTGTGTGTGCGTCGACGGGGTGGGGGCGGTGTAGTATCCGCGGGCCAGTTGTGGGACGGTCTGGGTAATTTTTTAGTCCCAGTCCGTCCCTGGTAGCATTGGTATAGTTGGTAGTGGTAGCATAGTTGGTAGTAGCTTTGGTATAGTTGGTAGCAACATAGTCATAGATGTTAAAAGTACAACTAGGTTATTATATAGCAAAAGATGCAGAAATGTCAGATGTGCAAAATACAGCTAGGTTGATAGATAACCTGAATAACTTATATTAGTGTCCATGTGCACATTAGCAGGGATCATTCTGTCTGTCAGGGTGTGTGTGTGTGTGTGTGTGTGTGTGTGTGTGTGTGTGTGTGGTGTTTATGTTTGTGCACATGCTAGAGCATTTTTCCATTCTTTTTATTTTTGTTATGTAGTGCTTTAGCACTTTTCTATTGAGGGAGTTAAGAATGCCACAACTTGGACTTGGAGTGAACTAACTAATCAGATATGCAATGGGGACAATGAATGTGTGAAAAAAAAAAATCTTTAAAATTTCCTCCTGATCTTCTGAATGTGACAGTAGATAGTGGACATGCATGGTATTATATAGGAGGTAAGAAATTTACTTGTAACTAGTTTTGCCACCAAAACTACACACTACACAGGGTAAAAAGTAGAATTTATTTATTATTTATTATAATTTAAACTCATTTGAACTGTTCCATTTTATAATTATTGTGTTTTTAGACTAGAAATTCCAGACGTATACTTGACTCGGCAAACCACTAAAGCCAGGTAGCTTTAACATATCACTGGTGAGGCCGGTCTTTATCTGGCCTTGAGAGCCTGTCCACTCGCCTACAGGTAGAAATAAAAACTGTGACCAGGGGAGTTAAGCAGTGCTGGATCTGTGGCAGTAGTGGCATCAAGAGGGCCTCAATGTTGTGCTTGACAGACAGAGGAGGACTCGGTGACTAGCCGAGCCCTGGCCGAGGCAGAGCGCTACACGTGGGCGGGGAATTGAACACAGCCCCGTAGCTACTTTGCCGACAAGCCCCCAGTAATCACACTCGAGCTCGGTGCCGCCAATTAATTCAACCTCGCTTTCCCCCGGAACACACATTCCCAGGGCTGAGGGGGATAGGAGGAGGGTTATCCACGTGACACCCAGCTGCAACTGTAATGAGCCTTGTTTTGTGTGTGTGTACAAAGGGGAGATCTGTGTGTGTGCGAGTGTGTGTTTATGGGCGTTGTGTGGGTTTGGGGGTTGTGTGTGTGTGTGCATGTATGTTTGTGTTATTTACAAGTCAGTCGGGATTCTTTCCTCATGACTTTCCACTACTACACTCTGCATAAAATTAATCCGTTTTTATTTTTTAGCAGACTTGCTTTATTTATTTATTCATGCATTTTGTCCTGCCTGCTTATGCATATGAAATTTTCATATCTTTCCCTCTGAAGCTTTTAGCCATCACAAATGGGTAGTTAAGATCGTTGACGGATCCCCACTTTTACTGGTACTGCTTTAGTACAATGACACACTAAAGATTTGTTTCATATTAAAGTTGTACATTTGCGCAGTAGTCATTAAAGGATGGGAGTGTGTGTGTGTGTGTGTGTGTGTGTGTGTGTGTGTGTGTGTGGATGTGGATGTGGTTGGGTGTGTGTGCACACATGTACATCTGTATACATATTCATATTCAGAATATGAAGTATGGTTCTTTACAGATAGTGTCAGAAAAGGCTTGATTATGACCGCTAAACTATTGAGGTCCTTTTATGTTTTATATTGCCTATATCTGCCTCAGCACACACGCACACAAGTACCTGCACACTTAAATGGACACACACACACACACACACACACCAATTGAGAGAATCCAGTCCTTCAACACAACACGTTCAAAACAATAACATCTGAATAATGATTTCCCACTGAACACCAAGACAAGCTTAGGTCAACACAGATGAAAAAAGAATAAAAATAAAACCAAACACATTCACAGTTTGCATCATGACCCACTAATTTAGCACCAAGCTAAATAAAGTCTTACCATTGCTTCTTTATTATTTTTCATATCACTCAGACCACTGACCTCCTTGTGTTTCCACCCAGAGTCAAGGGTGCTGCTTTTTTATATTTTAAGTATCATTACTCAAATTCAGTTACCATGGTGACACTTGAGGAGGCGTTTCTGCCCTTGCAAAAGAAAGAAAGATAGGTAATTGGTACTCTCCTTTGTTTCCGTGGCAACAATAACCAATCCCCTCCATCCGCTCCTTTTTCCTTTTTTTTTTCTTTCTCTTTTTTTCTTCTCTCGGTGTCCATTGAAAAGGTAAACCTGGACCTGTCGTCCCTCTTGGACAGCGAAGATAAGAAGTCTAAGAATAAGAGGGGTGTCCTGCCTAAACACGCCACCAACATCATGCGCTCCTGGCTCTTTCAGCATCTCATGGTGAGACAGAGAAGGCGGTTAAGTGCGTGTGGGTGTGTGTCTGGGAGTGAAATGGTCATTTGTTGACTCATTGAAACACGCATTGAAGGTTCGCCGGGTTTTAGGTCAAGGGAAGTGTTATAAAGTGGCAGCTATGGATGGGGACAAAGAAAGAAAAGATGGAGATTAAACTGGTTACAGGAGGAGGTTAGGAGATGGAGGGCAGCGTTTCTGAAAGGTGAGAGAGTAGGAAAGGTCTCATTTGTTGGTTTTAACAGTGTATGAGAAGTCAGAGGGGAGCGGGGAGTGGCATAAAAATGAATTATAACAAAATGCTAGAAAACTATGATGATGTTTCTTCCTCCCTGTAGCATCCCTACCCAACAGAAGACGAGAAAAGGCAGATTGCAGCGCAAACGAATCTAACCCTGTTGCAAGTGAACAACTGGTAAATTTTTGTATTCCTACAAAGTCGTCCTGTGTGCCTGTATAAAGAAATACACTACTTCATGTGATAGCAGATTTGAGTGGAGGCTTTGCTGAATTTGAGCTTGAACGTACAGTATCACCCCATCCACATTGCTGGCATAGTGGCGCCATCTTCTGGCCGTACGAATCAAGTACACCAGAGACCAAATTCTGTCTCTCCTTCCCTTTCACTTGTGTTTTCTTGTACAGTACATTGATTTGTTCCCCCTCTGTCTTATAGTTCAGTTCTATTCCTAAATGTTTTTATCCAAAATATCATCATTTATATATCAAATGATGGATATCTCATTTTGGAATAAAGCTCTTAGTGAGTATCCCCATCCCGTCTTCTCTCTGTCTCTCTCACCCAGGTTTATCAACGCCCGTAGGCGTATCCTCCAACCTATGCTGGATGCCAGTAACCCAGACCCAGCTCCTAAAGCGAAGAAGATGAAGTCCCAGCACCGTCCCACGCAGCGCTTCTGGCCCGACTCCATCGTGGCTGGAGTTTTGCAGACGCACAGATCTCAAATGGGCAACAACTCAGACAGTACGCCAACACTAAAATGTTGCTCAGACAACACCAATTCACCCTATGTTTTTCCACAAGTAAAACAACTAGACTGATGAACTTTTAGAACTAACCGTAGAGAAAATGTGTGGGCAAGCTGAAAGCAGCTGGAAGTGTGCGTGCGTCACTTGAAAGGTTAAAAAGTTATATTCATTAGAAAAAGTTCATCTTTAAAAAGTGTTTAAAATGTAACCACTAGATGCCTCTATTAACTCTCTGCCTGAAAAAGTATAAAGAGTATCAAAAAGTTGAATACATCTACACATCTCCTAAGGTACATGAACATTTTAAAGTTGGAAAAGAGTGTCTAGCTGAAAGTATGTTGAAGTAGAGTCCAAACCTTTGAGAGGAGAAGAAGAAGAAGAAGAAGAAGAAGAAGAAGAATTAGAAGAAGAAGAAGAAGAAAATAGTGGGGAATAACATTCCGTTAGTCCAGGGATTCATGTCAAGGCCCCCCAAACAGATACACATTAGGTCACAGGCTCCATACTGTAGCTATTGTAGGTATGGAGATAACAGTGTGGAGAACCCACTGTTCAAAATATATATTCCTGTATCTTTCCCTCACTGTCCTAATGTAAAATGAAATAATAGTAACATTAAACTATTCTTCATTTAGCTGGGGACCCACTGGAACCTCCTCAATGACCCCTGGGGGTCCTTGAACCCCACTTTGGGAACCACAGTGTTAGCCCTCTAAATATTTTCCATAGATGAAGGAATACACACCAGGTTAATGGGACATTGTCCCATTGGTGAACTTACCCTTTAAGTGATCAGAACAGAAACACCAAAATCATCCATGTGTCCCTGATTGATCATTGGCTCCGGTGCTCCATGCTTACACTTTAGCTATGTTGACCAATCTCCTACACAAAACTGCCAAACTTAGCCACATATCATTTAAGATGACTTTGTATGCTAGTGTGTAGCATGGAGCACCAGAGCCAGTGATCTACCGAGTTGTCTATGTTGTCTATGTTCTCATCACTTAACTGGTAAGTTGACCAACAGGCCAATCTCCTAAAAACTTGGTGTATTCCTGTTTAAATATTATAATATTTAAGCACATTTTGTTAAATACATCAAATGGGCACAGGTGAATGGAGAAATGTGTGTCACTAGATAAACCCTTGGAATTAATTTGGGTTTATATACAGTATGTATGCCATCTCTCTGTATCCTAACCTTATGCCTGTTTGCCTTAACCCCCCCAGACCCACTGAGCATGGACAGCCTCCAGCCGCTGTCCTCAGACTCAGCCACCCTGGCCATGCAGCAAGCCATGCTGGGAGCCGACGACTCCATGGACGGCACCGAGGAGGAGGACGAGGAGGACGAGGAGGAGGACGAGGAGGAAGGAATGGAGGAGGAAGAAGACGAGGAGGATGGAGAAGAGGAAAATGACAGGGCGAGACAAATGGCCAGAGGAGGAGGAGGAGGAAGGAGAGATCTGAGTATGGAGCACAGAGAGGAACTGGAGTAGTAAGAGAGCTGGAAATGACGATATGAACTTTGACCTCAGTGTCTCCATGATACGGCAAATGGTGTCCCATTCAAACTCAACCAGGCCAGCTCTAATATCAAGTGACACTTGAGAGCATTTAAGGGCATATTAGGTTTTCTACAGATTCATCAAAAGACTCTCAGAGACTCTTCTGAAGAGCCATCATGGAGTCTAGCCAGACACAATGACCATCATGACCATGGTTATAACGGAAAAATATGAGTTTGGTGATGAATATGTGTTGTATCATTATACAATAGTACCTGCCCATACAGTGAGCTCCATAAATATTTGGATAGTAGCACAGTTTTACTCTATACTCTTTATTATTTATGAAAGCAAACGACACAATAACTAATAGGTTAAAATGCTGACTGTCAGTTTTAAATGGAGGATATTTTGTAACCATATTAGATGAACAGTTAAAGAACTAGATGAATGAGTTTGATGGTTATTTCTCCCTGCATTAAAGTTATTCATACCAACTTTTAAGCTGTGTAAAAGAGGCACGACGTGTTGAGGCTGTTTTGATGAATCAGACACAGTTGAATTCTTACAGAGATACGGCGAAATGAAAAACCGCTGGACAGGAGAATGTGATGACAAGATATGACGAGTCTGGCGATGTTTCTACGCTGCAGACTTCCACGAATCTTGAAATATTAAATATGAAAAATAACTACTTTGTTGAATGTAATCTGTCCAAATACTTTGGCACCTTGAAATGGGGAAACCATGTACAAAAAGGGCTGTCGTTTTTTTTTTATGACTGAAAGTACTCTCAAATGAAAGCTGACTGTCTGCACTTTAACTTTACAGTTAATGTGGCATTTTGCATCCCAAAATAATAAGGGTGTGGAGCCAAAAGAAAGAAAACGTATTGCTGTCCAAATGTCTGCAGAACTCACTGTGAATGTTGCTGTCCACTGTTTGAACATCATTCACGCCTTTTAAATGACTAATCGGTTCTCAGGTTGAACAACACTTTCATTCGGCGTGTTTTCTTCGTCAAGAACGAAACACTGACTCATTGCTGCAACAAATCTTTTCAAGCATGAAATAATATAGATTTTTTTCCCCTTCTCCCATGAGCAAAATAACTAGTAAACCAGTGTATACTGACTGCACAAAGTATGTATATTGGATTTTTCATATGTTTGCGTTCTGGTGTTGAAGGTTTGCATATTTATTCAGTTTTTTCCCTTGATCTCAAAGGATGGCTCAAGGAACAACAACAAAGACAATGACAGTTGCTTCTGCATATAGGTATTGCAAAAGAGAAAGTTTCTGAATGAGGCTAGCTCTTGAAATTGCTGGTGGCCATGCACATACTTGACTTCAACCATCAACTGTTCCAAAATTGCTTGTGTATTTTTGTGACTCGGGACGATTCTGTCACAACAAGAGCTTGGCAAAAACCGCCGGTCACTGCAAACTTTCTCATCACCATCTCAACAAAGATAGAAATCACACAAACACAGAGCGAGGCAGTGACTTTGGGATCCCCGACGTACAGAACCAATGTCATGTACAAACTTTTTCAAGGAAGAAGACAATTTTGAGGGAAACGAGGAGTTGTGTCTCTTTCAAATTTATGTGAAGGATTTTGAAGAAACTGTGAAACTATTTCAGCTCTCTGTTTTGTACTAAAACACAGCAACACAAGATGGAGTCACTCGTTTCTAATGTGAAGATGTCTAGAAAAGAAACCCATGTTATTGAATGTTCTGATTGTTCATTGTGAAGTTTGTTCCTCATTAATATTCTTTTCTCGATTGCTTTTTTTTTTTTATGGATCTTCCAGAGCAAGTGACAAGACAATAGGGAATATTTTTATTTCATTTGTACACTTTGTTGTCATAATCTATTGTGTTTCAATAGACCAATTTTAATAATTAAAACATGTAAACGTACAGATTTTGACTTCATGGTATGAAAGTGCTGCATGTGTTTAGGTTGAAAAATACTAGAAATTCCCATGCATGAAGTAGACATTAACATTAACATGAACATTATTCCCTGACAGGGTTGTGATGTAAAAGTATGCTGCAAATGTCTAAGCCTGTATCACAATAGAGCAAGAACTGCATGTGTGATACTTCCAAACCCTCTCAGGCCCTGCCTCGCTGTAACATACTGTATATCCAGATTACAGAGGTAGTGGTCTAAATATTGGTCTAACTTCCCTCATTTTCCTCTCACATGTCTGGTTTCCCACCCACTGGTTATTGCTCAGGCCTATGATTTTAGCTTGCTGGATGACACCCGCCCAAACGCTCTCCCACCTTTTCGGTCTGGTAGGATAAATAAATGAACCAAGGGATTTCAACACAATACCCTGGAGTGTAGGTTCTGCTCCTTCCCTGGTAATACAGTGGTCATTGCTGTGGGTGCTGATTTGTTCCACGATCCACACGTCTTGTTTTTGTGCCGTACTGTATGGCTCACTTCCATTTCAGTTCCATTGTATACAGTATAATGGCATCCTTGCACTGTCTTGTGCTCCCAAACAGGCCAAACTTTAATCACAGTGACACTGATTAAATATCTATAATAGCTCTTCTACTTTACTGCTCCTTCACCTACATTTTCTAGTCCTACAAGCAGCAGAATTCCTTTATAATCTATAGCGGGAATAGGCAACATATTAGGTACTCAGTAGCACTCTCCAAAAAAGAACAAAATAACCCAAACACCCGATTTTCATAGACATTCAAAAATGCTCCCTCCCTTTAAAAAGATTTGTTTGAGGTGAAACAGGCATCACCACATTTCATGTGCTCACATTTCTATAATTATGTCATGCAGGGCTTATGCCAGGTCAGCTGAGCAGAGCAGCCAGTGGCTCTGGCTGAATAATAACAACACAAGTTGGGGCCCAGTACGAAAGCAAGTATGGAAATCTATCTCATAGCTAAGGTAGGTGCCTTCATTTATCGTGGGATGGCATTAGCTACAGCAGCAGAATTGGAAAGTCATAAATCATTGACTGGTATAATTTTTCATACATAGTCAAGTTTGTTATTTGCTAATAAAACTGGTTTGCTTCAAGCCAGCAGGGTCAGCTGTGCGTGTAACATCTGATTGTTAGTACAATACGTTTCAGTGTAAGCACGGCCAACTATCACACTAGTCTATTGAGATGATAATGTTGGGTTTGATGATTATCTGTTGTGACGTGTAAACAGTGTAGGTGCAGTGTATTGTGGGCCAGTGTGATCACTGCAGAGTTAATTCAACAAAACATCTGTAACAGTATACAGTAGGTCCCCACTTGACACACAAAGCCAGGCTTCTACACAAGTGCTCATCCTAATTCATAGCACAAAGGATAATTACATCAGATCCCATGCATTGGGCAATGCTACTGTTTCATTTTTCTATGTCAACTCTGTACCTACTGACGTTCTCAACTTCAGGAGCATCACGCAGCTCTTCACATGCACAGAAGTGTGTCACATCCACGCAATCAAACGTGATTTTAGAACGTAGTTTTCTCTGAAACTCATTTACATGACTGTAAAGGTCAGAAACAGATGTTGCCTCTCCACCATCACTGTTGTATGGCATCCTAGCTAGCAGCAGATCTGAGGCTGAAGTGCAGTAAAAATAGTCTTGGAATGACAGAGGCAGCAAAAGCCACTGGCGGTGGCTCACTCGTTTGAAGTGGAGAACTATCGTGCTCAACAGCATGGCTTACTGAAGGGGTAGACCGGACACACACACACACACACACACAAACACACTGCCCAGTGCTCGTACTGGAGGTCTAGCAGTGCCATCTGGGCGCCTACATGCTCCCAGATGTCCTCTCTGTAATTAGAGCCAGACCCGGCTCGGCCTGGTCCAGCCCAGATCCAACCTCTCATTTAGCAAGGCCCTCCCTGAATACTTAAGGAGCTCTCCAACACCATTCGGGCCTTTAGAGGAACTCGCTGGAACTGCAAACTAGGAAGAGCTGGAAGACTTGAGGTAAGGTGGTAATAGCTGTCCTCTTATGTTTTATGGTGTGCAAAATGTTTGTGTAATGTGATGTGGAGAGAGACATTTTCCTTGGAATAATATTGTTAATTGCAAATGGATTTCCTTGTCGTTGGGCACTATGAAGCGGAGGAAAGAAAAAGAAAAAAGGGACTAATGCAATATACTGTCATGAATACATTTGAGTCACTCGTGATTGTTTTTTAGCAAGGGTGGAAGTAACTAATTACATTTACTCACATTACTGTAATTGAGTAGCTTTTTTGTGTACTGCTTTATTAGATCACCTATACAGTGAACAGTGACAGGAACGATATGATAGAGAAAGAGGGGGTTTGAGGTCATGAGCCCACTGTGAGCACACGATACGGGCCTATCATATTCGGCTTTGTCAAGAAAAATCCTGTTTCTGTGAATTTGTTAATAGAATGAAAATGAAACCTCTCCTTATCGCTGGGTAGGTGTTCAAAATGTCCATCGCCAACGTGGCGGCCAAGGCCATGCTATCTGATGCCCTGCTGCTGGACGGCTCCGGGATAAACCGGCTCGGCCACCTGGAGCTGGAGCTTCCTCTGGACAAGGTCATCAAGTTTGTGTCCGTCGGCCTTCCCCTGCTGCTGGTCTCCATGGCCTTCGCTCGCGAGATCTCCCTGGGTGAGCAACCGTGTGTTTCTCTCAGTTTTTCCAACTGGGTTAGGATACTTGTTTTGTATTCCATTTGGTTTCCCCCCTAATTATACTCTATGTTCATGAGCGCTCATTTTTGATTTCACACTTGTGTTTTGGCTTTGTGGTTTTTTGTGTGTTTCTTCTCAACTATGCCGTTGTTCAGTGCCCTCTCTGCAGTAACCTTGTACTGTTTGTCAACTGCAGCTTATTTATTCACTAAATTGAATTCATTTGAACTTATAAGAGGGAATACTATGAATACTACTAATATAAGCATATACATTATTCCTGAGGCTCATGGTAGTTCATTAAAGGTTAACATGAGGGACTAGACAAGAATCTTATTTTTCATGTATTGAAGATGTACAGACTGACTTAGTTGGATTGTAGAACATCTGACAGTGATTTGAGCCAAATTTGTTTGGTAAGCATATCTCTGCTCTGTCACAGCAGGCTTTTATCTAGGCACTCACAGTTATATTTCCTCATCCCTTACAATTCATTATTGAGGACACTTTACATAATAATAACAATGAAAACTATAATTACATAGCACTTTCCTGAACAAAGTTACAAAGCGCTGTAAAACAAGAGGCAGAAAACACTCATAAACATCACCTTTCATAAAAGGAAAATGTGAACTGCTGACTCCATTAAGGCCTGAGCTCAACACACCAAAATACCACACAACTATATAACAGCAACATTGACATAATAATACAAATGTATTGAAAGGACTAAAACACTACAGGCTTGAAAGTCCACTCAACAGTTCAGTGACTTTGGGGATCATACAAACTGTTCTGCTGTTTATTGTACCAACTGAACTGTTTTAGAGAAGAGGAAAAAATTACAAATTTGGTGGTATTTCTCTTTAAATAGAAATGGCCCACACAAGCTCTATATCCATGGTCATCCCAATATAAAAGCAGTTGACTTTAGTCCGAACAATATGTGAGCACAGTACCATTAGAAGTCTACAGCCGAGGAGGCTGACTCCCTTGACTTTGAGCTAACTCTCGTCTCTCCAGAGCTGGTCTGCAATCAGCCTGATGCTCCTGATGCTAATTGCCATGGGGATGATTGAGAGCAGCGTTCACTAACACTGGCGCGCTTTAATTACAGGCGAACTTCTTCTGTGGCAGCTCCCCTCTATTTGAGTCAAATGAGAGGATATGTTGATTAACCGGGGGGGGGGCATGAGAACATGACGTGGTGCCGGGGTACACGGCTGAACTGATGGATCTTGGCTGCCTATCTACCGGGTTGTCGTTTTCACAACAGTGCTTGATTGCGCTGCTGTCTGGCGTCTGGCTTACTTGCACCTGGATTCTCGGCCAAGAATTATTGTACAAAGCACAAAAATGAGGATGATATGCCAATGTTAATTGGGGAGTGGGTGTATGAGATAGGAGCAGTGGCAGAGATTGAGGCACACTCGCTTTGCCAAATTGCTCATAGGAGTGAACGGTCGAAGGGGAGTACAAGATTTTATAAGAGAGCAGAGCCAGATGGCACAAAAATCTATAAGAATTTCCCTGTATGTGCTTTTTTTTAAAGATGACTTGTCAACATACACACAGACTGGAAGAAGTGATATCCACAGTGCTAAAGTAGCAAGAGAACATACATGGGTGTCAGTTGGGTATTGCAAGGGGTGGCACTCACCATAAGTGAGTTTTATCATTATAATGGACAGCTACGATCAAGGAAAAATAGCCTGGAATCTATTTGGAAGCCCTATCTAAAACAAATCACATCAGAGGAGCATTCAGGACCCATGTAATAAATATCTTGTCAGTCATCAGTCATTGCTCCACTTCGTTCTCAGAAATGTAGTCGATTTTAAGCGGGTTTGGAAGTTTGGAGGCAAATTATATTCGATTTGCCATAGCTTAGGGCTTAGTGAATTGCCACCCCTGAGAACATAACCAGATAAGATGAAGACAGATAGCTTTACAAAACTGGTTGACGCTGAACAGACAACTGCTCGGCCCTCTTCCTAGACGTTCAGTCCTCACCATTAACCTGTGTACATGACTATGGATTCCAATAAAACCAGTGTACCCCAGTTATTAAATGACCTGTGCCAGTTGTTGGCACTTCAGCAGCTTGATAAGAAAAGCCTCTTCCAGTCTATAGATACAGATGGACTAGGTAGTTGCAGGGTACAACTAGTTCCCATACTGCTCATTTTTTGTTTTTACCTTTTATATATACTTCAGAATATGTACAGAGGTATGTTTCAAAATTATTGGGCAAAAATGCATTTGTAAATGTAGAGGACATTCATTTGAAATATATTTTGACTGACCAATAGGCCTATATATTTTTGATATACTTGCAAATAGATGTTGTCAACAGCACATAGGGAGAAAACATATTTCCATTCTCTAATGGAATTAATCTACATGTACACATACATTTTGTGGGCCAATTTCTGTATATTTTAAAATATCTTTCGAAACATATGCTAAAGTACATGTGAAATTTGTGGAGTGGGTTGGCTTGTTTTGCTAGTACCAATCTCTTTACACCTGTTAGCATTACAAAGTTGTCAGTTCTTACCACTTTATAGTCTGTTGACAGCTGAGACAGACGAATACGTAAAATTCAACGTGACTAACATCATGAGAGGCTAGCCAACATACACAATAGATGTTTAGTTTTGGTTCAATGACTAAAAATACACGCTATGGGCGGGGATCTATAAGCTAGGGGTGTGTTTGAACCATGCTAGCATGTTTTTCCCACTCAGCAATGATGACTGCATTTGGGGTTTCACTAGCAATATGTTAGAATATAGAATATGATTTATTGTTACCATATGGATCAGTAGCCTATTAAGTGTATGGATGGACAGTGTGTGTAGCATTCAGAACATAGCGTACAATAGCGTATGGAGTAGTGTCTTTACAGTAGACAGCGAATGTCCTTGTATATCAAGTCAAAACACACGTGCACGCAACCACGCACACAACCACACACACACACACACACAGTGTAATTGGGCCATGTAACAGTTACATCCAGAAAGCTGGGCAGATGTGGAGGTTTCTTGTAAAAAATAGAATCCCCATATTTATCTTTTAAGGCTCTGTAGTGGAGGGGGCACACCCATGGTGTGTCCTCTCCCAACCTCTCTCTTTAAGGGTGGAGCACCCTTGGGAGATGACAGATGGGTGTGGAGCACGGGTTCAAGTGGTTGCACCATATGTGGTTAAATCAAGGTGAACTAAATATATGGTGGAGGAGCCCAATTTTGGAATGGAAGGACCCACGGCTTTCAAATGCCAGGTTACCATTTGGAAACGTGTGATTTCTTTGGCAAAATTCTGTAGTAATGAAAGGAAAAGGACATGCAGAAGCTCAAATGTAGCTGGCAGTGGACCTCCAGTACTGAGCGCTGTGTGTGTGTGTGTGTGTGTGTGTGTGTGTGTGTGTGTGTGTGTGTGATATCAAGTGCTAAAGAATTGCTCACAGGATAATTGATAAAGGAGGATCAAAGGACGGTGCAGAAACCAATTCGATAATGTAACAGATTAACATCTGTTTATTCTCCAGGGCCTCAGATCAGCTGTTTCCCTCCCAGCAACTTCACAGTCAAGCAGGCCAGCTATGTAGACGCATACTGCTGGGACTCCCTCATGCACCATGAGTTTGACAGCAATGGAAACTTTGAGGAACGCTCTCTCTGGGTACACAAAGTAAGTTGAGAGATTCAGATCAAGTTTGCTTGACTTGTTTTTCCCACCTAGAGGGACACATCAGCGCACATTGTTTTCATCAGCTTGTAGCCAGTGGTACCCATTGCTTTCATGTAAGAGGGAATACTGTTAACTGTTGTTAGGATTGCTGATGGACAAATGCTGAAACTTTTTTTCCCCCTTCCTGTGGTGTGCAGAACTAAAATGTTAAATGTCAAGGTACCCATTTAATAAGAAACAGAATACCAATTTTCTTGCTGAAGGGCCCAGACAATAATAAACCTGACATTTTACACCCAGTCATTAAATGGGTAAAAAAGTAGTCCTATAAACAGAAGTTGCGGTTGTTGATGTGTAATAGTGGGGTTATCAAGCCGTCATTTTATGTCACTCATCCTTTCTTTCTCTAATCCTCTTTCGTTGCCACTTTTTCTTTTCTTTCGTTCCGTCTGTGTCCCCTCTCTGTCACCCTTTTCTCTCATTCTACCTGTCCATCCAGATGTTCCCCTATTCTCTCCTGGCCATGGCGGTGCTGATGTACCTGCCGGCTCTGATCTGGCGCCAGCTTGTCATGCCCTCACTGGGCTCGGACCTGCTCTTCATTATTGAGGAGCTAGACAAGTCGTACAACCGCTCTGTCCGAATGGCCCAGAGCATCCTGGATATGCGCCAGAACACCAAGAACCCCCTCACTTTTCAGGCCGAGCTGGAGAGGTGAGAGGGAGGGGAGGAATACAAGAATGTTCAATGCTCTCTATTCCTTATTTTACATATTCATTAGTTTTTTGAATAAACTGGTCTTGAGAGAGTTGATTCCCCCCAACCTAGTTTAAACAACTTTATTAAATTAAACTTTAATGATCCCTGTGGTGAAATTGGGTCGCTGCAGCAAGTAAGAGGATCCACCAAGGGAAAATATAGCCTAGGGGTTAGAGAAGCAGGCTTGTGACAGGAAAGTAGTTCGAATCCCCAGATCAGCTGGGAAAATGTGGTTGGGTGAAGTGAATGAGTAACTCTCTCCCCTTCCTCAGCAACTACTGTGGATGTGCCCTTGAGCAAGGAGCTTAACCCCCAACTGTCCCAGTGGAGGACTGCGGTTGTGGTGGGCAGCTCCCAGTGGCCAAAAGTAGAAGACTGTGGTTGCATGGGCAGCTCCCAGTTGTGAATGTCTGTAACTGTATGAATAGGAAGCAGGGCATGCTGAAAAAGAGAATCCCTCTTGTCTTTGTCTGTTTCCAGGGCCAAGAAGAAGCGATACTTTGAGTATCCCCTGCTGGAGAGATACATGCAGTGCAAACACAACTCCTACTTCCTGGTTAGCATGCTTTTCTTGCGTGGTTTCCTGCTCCTGACCTTCATGACCGCCGCCTGCCTCTACCTGGCCTACTTCCACCTCTCCGCCTTCCTGCAGGACGAGTTCAGCTGCTTTGTCCGCACAGGCATGCTGCGTGATCAGAACTGGGTGCCCGAACTGGTCCAGTGTAAAATGATTGGCCAGTTGGTCTTCCAGGTGATAAGCGTGGCCAATGGCGCCATCTACGTCCTGTTGGCTCCCATCGTCCTCTTCAGCCTGGTCCGACTCTTCGTCTGGGACACCACCTTCCTGTCCGTCTACGAAGTCCTTCCGGCGCTGGGCCTCATCAGTGGCCGTAAGCTAGGCTGCCCTCTGAACGACCTCAATGTCCTCCTGCTCTTCTTGCGTGCCAACGTAGCGCACCTGAAGTCCTACGGGAAGGTGAGGGCGTTGTGCTCACTGGCGCCGCCGCAGGTGGGCAACAGCACCGCAGGGCAGGGCTTTAACGCAATGCTAACTCAAGAAGAGATTGAGGAGCGTGAAGAGGCAACGATGGAGCTGAAGGAGGAAGTGGAGGAGGCCAGGGAAGAAGGGAAGCTCAACCTGGTGGATATCATGACTATTCTGGGAGCAGCACAGGGAAAAGTGGTGAACTGCAGTGAGCAGAGGCCTCTGGTGGAGGAGAATATGAGTCTCGGTACCGTAACTCTTATCTACACACTCAAACGCATTCTGCTAGTGGCTATTTTCGTCTACATCATTTGGGATGTTCAGAAAATTATTAAGTGACCTCCAGACTACAGATACAGGCTCTGAAAATGAATAGCAAGTACTCTAAATATTAGGTGCTATAAGCAGTTCTCACTGAATTCACACTGTAACTGCATACAGAATAAGGTAATATCCAAATGGACTTTTTTGAGAAAAACAGTTACAGCCGGTTCAGAGTGAATTCAAATAAAAAGTATAGCAGTAAAATTGTTTCTCTGTAACACTGTTCTTCTTTCATTTTGAAATCAAAATGAACAGCCTATAGTTCTAAAAGAGTCTTTTGAGAGCAATGGCTTAACATAGAAGAGATAGATTTGTGGTACTTCCCAGCCCTAACTGCCATCTCTGTCTCTTCACAGAGCCAAACCACCAGGGGTACCATGAGTTGAAGGAGACTGCACCATTTAGTCATTACTAGGCCACCTGTGGACTGAATCAATGTGATAACAATGGGGGGTTGGGACACTGTCTACAGTAGATTTTCAGTACTGTAGCCACAAAGACAGTGGAAACCAATCAAAGGTTTTTGTGGCCTGAAGACAAAAAGCCTCTTTTAGAATTACAGGACAAATCTTTGTGGCAGGAAATGTCACAGGATTTAAGATTCACTTTTAGCATCCACTCCTCAGTTTATCAACAGCCAACAGCCACTTTTCTGGTGATCTGTAGTCAACACAGACTTTGTTTCCGTCTCTCAAGTCACTCCCATGCATTTTGATAAACCAGTGCTGGCTAGTAGTCACAGGAAAGCAAGTGAAAGTGGCTGATGGAGTCATATTGAGTGTGCAAGAGTACAAAGCATTGGTCAGGCCAAACTCTCAATAAACTACAACCATTATTCCCAAAATCATTACTATCATCATGATCTGCACTGCCGTAGATTGTGTTTTTGTTAGAAGTATGATTATGATTCAGTTCTGAAAATGTATGCAAGTGAATGAAGAAACAGAAAAAACAATGTCAGTGGCAACTATGGATACCTGTCAGTTATTTTCTGTGGTTGACTCTTCATGAGCTTAGATGGTAAACTTGCTGAACATTTTAATAGTTCTACGACTTTCTTAAACTATCCCTTAGATCAGGTTGTGCCTCTTTTTATCTATTATTTACTACTTTTTAACTATTATTTACAGATTTAGTATTTTTGTGAATTGTGAAAAATTGTGTTCCACGTGATAATAAATAAATGAAGTTTGTATAATATCTGGTGTTTCCATCACTATCCTCAATAATACCATCACTATCCTCAATAATACCATCACTATCCTCAATAATACCATCACTATCCTCAATAATTGGTAGTTAAAGGTGATCAAATAACACATTTCTATAGTGTAATTCACAGCTATGTAGTTGCATTATATTACGTCTTTTTAAGACAAACTCAAGTATCCATATTCCTTTTTTAAAGGAGAGCATGCAGTCCACTCACCTTTTTAGTGTTTTTATTTTTAGTACATGTGATTCCAGAGTTGGGGGACTTAACCACTCCACTATCTCCGGGCACAAATGACAGATACTGTGATGACAATAGTAGGGGTTGTTTTTGGTTGTCAGGGTCAGTCATAGAAAGTAGATGTAATTATTATTTAATGCCATTAAACCAGATGGCACAGCAAGCAACCAATAGCTAGTAAACCACTAATACATCCACCATCAACTGTGAGCTCTGGAGCGACCGAAACCCATCCGAGTGGAGACGTCACTGGACACAAATTAGACATGTGCACTTCTCCAGAAACAGACCGACAAAGACGTCTGCCTCCCTTAGATGAGCCAACACCGGTGGAAAATGTATGTAGGAGCTGTTCCACTTCTGACACCATGTGTCACTATTTTCACAGCATGGAATGAGCCCAGAATTACTGCAGTGCAGCAACACTGGACTACCCACAGAGTAAATCACACAATTATTTTGATGTACTGTAAGACATAAAGGGAGACAAATTACCTGGTGGGGATTTGTGGGTAATGGGGACTATTGGAGTACAGCAGGGAATAACCAAAGCATTGTAGATCCCAGATTCATAAAAATCAAGTGCTCCTTTGGAGTCCAATTATGAAAGATGGCAGTGTAAATTCAATAGTGTTTTGCAGAATGTTGGGTCATTAAGAAATTTAGAATTTATTTTATAATTTGCAACAGTAAGTGAGCACTCTATAGCAGAGGTATTTTTAGCTGTCACATACACCCTATGTTATATTAATGGTTGGCTTCTTTTCGTTCTGCTTCTGTCTTGGACAGCTGTAACCTTATATAATTTGAGATGAATTTCCTTCTATCAGTCATCACCTCCCATCCTCTTTCAACCATCTGCACTGACAGAACAGGAAAAAGCGGATGGTTGGTGATAATGTTCTTGTTTGCGCAACTGCTTGTTTTTAAATAGGGGCGGATATAACACAAAGGATAACACAAAGACATGAACTCACAGTTGATCAACTTAATTAGAGGTATATATGACAACATTGTTCTTATTCTATTGGCTGCAGCTGGCTGGCTCAGGCCACATGAGGGCATCATTGAGTCATGCTGAAGGGACACTGCATGTATGTTTTGAAACCTGTAATATATTAATTTATGGCTGCATCACAAATGGGGTCACCGTTGGTACTTATCATTTCTGTAATCAAAACAAAAGAGAATACAGTTTCATTCTAATCACCCTTATCAGCCCTTTACCAGGTCCAGACTCCTCTGCCAGAGTCTGTGAAAGCTTCTGTGATGCAGACAGGTTTCCAGTCAGTAGTGAGGAGGTCGGTGTTTTGGAATCAAGAAATTGCTGGCAATCTTTGTTGATCAAGTTCAACTTTGTCAGCAGGCGGGACACCAACTACCACTGTTTGCTCTCAAAATATTTCCCAAAATGTTTGTCATACTGCTCAACAGTGGCGGCTGGTGATAAAAAAATTTGGTGAGGCGCAGCTTAGGGGGGTCCGGGGGCATGCTCCCCCGGGAAGACATTTTTAAAAAATCAACTTTAAAATCTGGATTTACAGTCGATTTTAGCATGAGAATATAGGGCAAACTCACCCTAGAATTTATCTTACTGCTACAAAAGTAATGTAAGGGGGACATCAGTTCAGGGCACTTAAAAAAAATAAACAGTCAAGAGAGTGCAGAGATGGGTCCAACATTGTACAAAAACATAATGCTGACAAAACAATCAATCAACACCACTGGTCACCACCACACATTGCCAGTTGCTAAATATGCAACCTACAACTAAGAAAACCAAAAGTAAATATGTAAAGAGCACAGCCCAGCAAAAAGTCATGAAAATAACCTTCATCCGACATACAATGTCCCACCACACACACAGATTATCATCATTTCAGCTATCGTTTGCATCCCTG
>OMLI01031981.1:14706-26510 GCA_900302605.1 Rondeletia loricata | reverse complement strand
ATTTCGGTCCTGTTTTGCTATACAGTGTGGCAACATTGGCTCTGGGCTTGGCTGAAATGGCACTGACACAAGATATGTTTTCACACTGTATAGCAAAACAGGACCGAAATGAGCTGAACAGGTTCGGCAATGCGAACATTTTGCTTTCATATGCTTCGCAAAATTTATAACGTGTGGCTTGGGGGGGGATCTAGGGGCACAAGTGTGAGTGCCAGTTTGAATGTAAGATGCTCAATTCAATTTAAATTAATTCTCTAAATGTAGCTTGCATTTGATATAGCATAACTTGTCAACAGCATTATATGCACATGGAAGCGTTCCTAAAATAGCAACATCATATGAATTAAATAATATAAGGTGACAACAGCAGCCTAAAATTAGATCCAAGATGGGATTGGCTGCAATTGCAAGTTGATTTGAAATTCAAGACCATATTATATTACGATTTAGGTGTGCAGTGCCACTAAGAGGGATAATTATCGCAGTAACCTTTATATCTATTCTAGATGTGTAGTCAAATGGGAAATGTAAAAAAAGGAAATGTTGATGCTAGGATGGCATAGGTGGAGTCCAGGTCTGCACTGCATTGTACAGTGGAAATAACCCACAATAGTATCTGCGTGATAAAACCTGTCTGTGACATGTATGAGACTTGCCAGAGAGCAATGATGTGATGAGAAGGCGCACATGGACCGCCAGACATGGAAGCTGCAGAGGATACATGAAGCATATGAATCCAACCAAGGGTAATGCAATATGTAAATGAAACAGTGGTTGAGTGAATGTGTCTGCTGCTGTTTCTACAAAAAAATTTGAAATACACACGAAATGACTCCCTGGAAACACATACAGACACTATACTGTTTTTCCACTCACTCCACCTCGCCTACTCTATCTACTCTGAGTGCCTGGGGCTTTACCTCAGGTCAAAGCCACTGAGAGGAGGGTTGTATGGGGAAGAGCCACTGTTGGATCTATGCAGTTTTCAGTGGCGGCCATGTTAGCCCCAGAGTCGTTCTCCATGGCTGTTGCTAAGTAACAGGTGATTGCAGACTTTTAAAATACTGAGCATCTTATAGTTATAGGGCAATGGCACTAGCATGGGGGTGGGGGGTTGGGGTAGACAAACAGAGAGAGAGAGAGAGAGAGAGAGAAATAAACGCCAGCGGTCCTGGATACAAAATGACTGCTGTTGCTGCTCGGACAGTGATTTATGGTTCAGCTACAGGGGGGAACAGAGGGTGTAGGGAAGGAAAACAAGGGCGGTTCCGTACGAAGAGGAATATACAGGTAGATAGATACACTGTCTGACGCACGGACTGACGGTTATAGTCAGACAACAAGATAGAGTATTCATGTTACAGTAGGCAGAGAGTATTACTGGACAGAAGGTAAAGCTTGGTGCTCCTCTGCCTCCAGTCAGCGGGGCTCAACACCAGCAGCTTCCTCCTCTGCTATGCTCCCACTGTCACCTTTATTACTGTAACAGCCTGCCAGGTGGAGACCTTCTCCCCTAAGTGTCCCACTGTAGCTACAGTTTTGCTGAGGTAGTGAGGAACAGAGGCACTAAGAGCCTGTGGGAGGAAGCAGTTCTCCCTGCTGTCAAAATCCCTCTTTGTAGGTAACACACAGTGGCAATGTACCCTGCCCACCACGCTACATTACCCTGTTCTTCAGTGTAGGGAGGGCTACTCTGTCGCTGTCGTCCATGACTGGCATTATGCAACATGGCTGTCTTTAAGTTTGCCATCCATAGGTTACATGGTTTGCTGTAAATGTTATAGTAGCAAATAAATGCACACTATGAGATCAGAAGGTGACATAATTGGTTAAGTCTAAGCTAAGCTAGTCTAATTTTCTCATTGCTTCCTGCCAATTTAGATCCTAATACCTTGTGAAAGGATACAGAAATGTGAGGATGCTCTGCAGCTCCCATAGGAAGTAGAATCACAAAGGGTGAGAAATCAATCCCTGACCTATAGGGTAAGGCTGGGGTTTTAAAGTCCATGAAAGCCCAGGCTGGTGAAAGCTCCTCATTTAGAAATCTGTGTGGTTCTCTGGGGAGCCGTGAAAGATCTAGGCAGCAGCAGTGGGAAAAGACCTGAAGAAAGACGAGGACGGGTTATGGAATAAGTTATGGGTTAACCCCTTCATCTGTACCTTTAAATAAAACCCCTGGGGAATCTGCTGAATGACTGGCATAAGAGACTTTTTAATCTTTTGTTTTTTTATTTATTCAGCGAAGGTTGCCTGAGCATGCTTGCCCCTTTCCACCGCTGCCCTGCTTGACATTCACACAGTTGCACACCTTCACACCTGGGAGTTGCCCAGTACAACCAGTACAGTCTTCAGACACAGACTGCAGTCGGATGCCGTTTTTCTAGATGAGGGCTGGGATGTATCAGGCGTCTCAGAGTAAGAGAGCTCTTGTAGGATAAATCTTCCGTTTCATCCTAGAGGGAATAAGACAATCTCAGATCACCACTCCTTCTTTGAGAAAAGGTTTGTTGGGAAAAATGTCACACGTTGCATTTTCAATCATCCCCATTATATCCATTTGGTTTCTGTCACTGACCTGGTCTTTTATTTTATTTTGTGCACAGGCATACATTAACTGACTCAAATTAAAATCCTCAAACTGAATTATTTCCCCCCCAACACATCATGCATGCAGTTGGCTGTGTGTTTATCTACAGTACAGCGCTGTATGTGGCTTTACATGTGTGTGCTGTGTAGGCCGTCACTCTGCGTCTCATCAGCCCATCTCAGTGAAGAGTGAAGACAGAATGTTACACCATCTGTGTATGCCTACATCTATGTATGGCACAAGGCACGTATAGAGTGGCAATCTGCTAAATGTGCTGTACTGCTTCAACTGTAAGTGAACAGTTACCTCTACTTCTAATCCATCTTTGAACTCAATGGTGGTGACCTTATGCTACTGTGGAAGTGTAATTGCTCTGCTTTGTGTCGTACTGTGTGAATTTGAAATATACCAAATTTAACCTGTGGAACAAAGCTACTAATTACACAGATTTCTTCCCAATTTGTTGATACAATTTGGTTGCTTAAGTAAAAGCAGAAATACAATGGTGTAATACTAATCTGGCAGAAGAGTATCCATGAGTTGAAGTTACTGTACATTGATATTACATGTACATAAGTATCAAAAGCCAAAGCATGTGTTCAGTTTAATAGCATTGTACCTTGCTCCCTCTTAAAGATGGCTGGCTCATAGTCAAAAATGCATTATTTATTCCATCAGGTAACTATAAACTAGAGGCATTAGATAGCTTAAATGTAGCGGAGTAAAAACTGGGATATTTGCTTTGAAATTTAGTGGAGTGAAAGGTATAAATAATAATGTGACACTTTATTGATCTCGGTAGGGAAATTCCCCTTTCGCTTGCCCCCCTCCACAAAGCACACACTCAGCGACAGAACTGCACCCCTTGAGCTGGCAGGTGTTTAATGTTTTGCTCAAGGACACTTCAGCAGGGTTTTTACACGGTGGCTTAAACACGGGTCCTCCTGTTTGACAGTCTCTCTACTCAGTACTCCACTCTGCTGACCCTTAATTTCCCTAAAAGTGAAATATTGAAATGTTCTTATGTGCTTAATTAAAAGTACTTAGTCACTTTAGTTACCTATTTTGTTTAAAATGCAGTTAGACTAACAACTCTGTATACCTGAACAGCATGGTTTAAATTAAATTTTAGCCTAATTTTAACACACACACACACACACACACACACACACACACACACACACACACACACACACACACACTCACTCAAATGAAGCCTGCCACTCACTAAGATGGCTGGCTGATGAATCATTAGGCTCTGCTATTGGTCAGAGAGCAAGCTGCAAACATGATCATACCAATCCACTTTCTACAATTATATAAGAGGGTTAGTCTGTTGTTTATTGGCATAAAGTAATGGGCTGTATGAATAATGACTTGGCTGGCTCACAGTGAACAGTGTTTTTAGAGCCTGTCCCTACTTGGCTGGACGGTAGCTCAGCAAGCCGTGTTTCACCTGGCCAAAACTGAACTGGTCATTATCTGCAACATAAATGCATAATGGTTGTTGGGTTTTTAAACGGAATATTTCCTGTATCTTGCCAAAACACTTTGTATATCATTATAGTTAGCTGTATTAAACTGTATTTAGAAAAATAAGCAATTGGGAGACAAATAAAAACAAAGCTTGTTTGTTATCTGTTTTGCTGTTGTCTTGCTCCAGTGCTGAAACTTAATGTTGATTATAGGTACACAAGATGTGCCTGATATTTTCAAGTTGTGATGTTCTGTGGTTAGCCAGCTAATTAATGGAGTGAACAGCCAATCTTACCAAGCCACAGCTAAGCGAGTCAGACTGCATGTCAAAAAAGTACAAAAGAAAGAGGGAAAGATCTATGAAAGTCTGTTGGACAGGAGCATGCAAGCCTTACTGTGTATACGTCTGTATGTGTGTGCATCATCAGTCCATTGCCTCCTATTGCTATGGCTGAGCTGTGTGTGGAGCAATTCTTATATAACAACACGTACACTTCAGCGAGTGCATTTAAACCTTACTCCCCCATGCACACAGCTGCCCACACTTCCTTGTGTGCATTAGAGAGCAACACACACCTCTAGCAAGAAGCTTCTCAGGCCATGACATGCAACAAGCGTGTTATATCAGCAACCTGACACTGGGATGTCAGAGATGTCTTATTACTTCGCTACAGCTATAGGTGGATAATGGTGGATGTGTTCTTAACAATAAGCAAACAAGTGAAACATGTTGTCGCCCACAAATGATGCAGGCAACCCTTTGGCCAATCAGTAACAAGATGCATCATCCCTCCAAGTTTTGTCCAAATCAGACCAGTGGTGTCTGAGATATTACGTAACAAATGTTCATATTTTTTTCAACATATGTATTTTGACGCTTAAACATGCTATTTACTTTAGTTTCCCTTTATATCGATATAGATTTTTAAACATTATTTAGAATTGGATTACATGAGGTACGATTCTTTAGATTTTTTTAGCCAATAGGTTATCGTCCCTACAAAATGTTTACTATTGCATCTTGGTTTCGATAACTGTGAGAGCAGTGGGATCGAACAGGCATGGATGGCCAGAGATGGCAACAATGAGGCTTTCATCCATTTGTTTTAGTTTTTTTGCCCCTTCTCCCATTTCTCATTGCGTGAGGGACACTAAAGAGTGAAGGAGTGGGTGACTTAGTGTGTGTGTTTGTGTGTGTGTCAGAGAGAGAGAGAGAGAGAGAGAGAGAGAGCTGCAGGGAGGAGGAGGAGGATTCTGCTGCACTGAGCAGATCTGCAGGGCCAAGGTCAAGGTCACAGCAGGCTTACTTCCCGCCAGAGGCAGAGGTAACCTGAACCAACAACTGCAACGGAAGAGAGCTCCCACAATCTCCAGCCTGTGTGAATAGAGATCGGAGAAAACATATGCAGGTTTCAACATGCAAGCATGAGAGCATATTTTGTCTGCATACTGTCCACAGATTAGATTTTACTGTAGGTACTAAGGATGTGAAATGAGGTTGGACTGTCTTAATGATGCAGTGCTTTGTTTTCTGTCTGTGTTTGAGATGATTAATTTGCCTTCAGCTTTTCATGCTTTCCGTGTTGTGGGGTTGAATTCATGTGTCCTGTATTTGCATTAAGTGCCTTCTTCCCATTGTAATTAGTTATATTAATTAACTCACAGGAGAGAATCATAATAAAAACCCATAGATAAACGTCATTTTACAGGCTCCTCATTAAGCATCAATATCATAAATCTCTCTTTATTACAGTAATGTACAGTGGAAGGTAATTTGCAAGAACATGTACACTGTGGCAACCCAGGGGACTTGGAGGCAAGATTCACAATAAAATAATGAACCATGATGGTTGACGGAGAAAACAGAAAGTAAAGGTTATAGGTAAGCAGTGGAGGATGGGGTAGAACTAAATTAAGGAAGGCTCTTCCCGTCTGTAGCTTGGCCTTGCTCCCCTTCTCACTGTGGGGGCGCTCCAGTGTCTGCCTGCAGAGGACAGCAGAGAGAGCGGTGAGCCTCTATACATGACACTTGACCAGCCCTGGTCGTTGGTCTTGTCCTTCCTAGATGGAGGAGGGAGAGAGAGAGAGAGAGAGAGATGGCTGCACTGATTAGTTGATTGGCCTCAGGTGTGTCCAGGTCCAAGTGCCAATTGGCTGCAGCACTTGGACCGGATCGTACCGCTCTTCAACCGCCTCACGCAGCTAAAGCCTGGGGAGCTGTCCCTGGTGCTGAAGTGTGCCTGCAGGTAGTGGCCTCCTAGATTCACTGTGGCTCTGTCCCCCGGCCCTGAGGCGGTTGTGTGGCTGTTTTCCCTGGTTTGCCACAACACATACTGTACACACCACACTTATTTATTTGCTTTCATTGCTGCAATGTAACAGCTCTCTAGGCTTTCTAAATCTCTCACACCTCTCCATTTGCCCCACACAGAACTAAGCCTGTCAGATAATTTAATAGCCTGTGTGTAAAGTAATAGCATCATTCAGGGCAGTGCATCCTGCGGAACAGCATATTACTGTCGGGCACTGCTGTCATCAAAGAGTTAGATTTACAGTATGTGCTTTCATCTGTTAGTCACAAGTTAGCATCTATAAGGTGAGGGTACAAGTAACATGGCTGATAGTACACTTTGATGAGCTGGCTCTATTAAGTGTTGTTATTACAGTGAAAGGATCCAAGAGAGCTTTGAGGAGCTAATGGAAGGGAGACAGCATGTGTGAAAGCGGAGAGTGAAGCACTGACCTAAACATCTTTTGCAATGTTGGAATCAGCTCAGCAAGAGTTCCCTTTCAGCCAACTGTAACATGTCTGTCCAGCAAGGAGGGTTTTGATCTCTTGTTCCACCAATCATACTCGCTCCATGCTCAAATGATATGACTAGCTGGTTGGTAAATGTCGGCAAATAATTTTAATTTACACTGAGCGTGTTTGTGTCCAGAAGTGATTGTTACAACAAGGATCAATAAAGTTAATCTTATCAACCACATTACTACTGGCTCCAAGCTAATACATCAGACTTTGTATTTTTTATTTATTTATTTATTTATTTTGGGGGGCATTTTTGCCTTTATTTGGTAGTCACAGTGGAGAGAGACTGGGAAGATAGGGAGAGAGAGGGGGGTGACATGCAACAAGGGTCCCAGGCCAGATTTGAACCCAAAACGTTGCAATGCATGGTACACACCTTAGGCAACTGAGTCTATGCTTTAGCTCTCATAGTAATGTATAGACCAGTTTTAGACCAAGCAGTAAATACATAATTACATTTTTAAACAGCTGTAAATATCAAAAATATGCACCAAAGAAGTCCATATGTACAAGATCATGCTTTATTTTTGTCATCTACCCCAGAAGACATAGTCTAAGATGTAGACGTCTACTAAACTTACACTTTTAAACCCTATGTAGCCTCATTTTAGCCTAGACGGCTATAACCATTTAGACATCTTTTAAACAGCGAATCAATGTAAAATTGCTTAGTGGGTTTGGACATTCCTTTTTTTAACACTATTAACTGTTGACTGTTACTATTAACTATGAACTGCTGAGTGGAATAGCTACAATATGACCACATTATCTCTGTATTGATCGCTTGTCCAGGTTTTGTGATAATGGTCCAATGCAGACATTCTAAATAAAAGGACAAGACAGTGAACTATCTCTGAAACACTTTAGGTTTGACACAGTTTAAGTTTGTTCTTTCTGTGACAGCAAGTTACAGAAAACAGAGATGTAATATAAGTTTGAGAGCCAATGCCAGAACACAACTTGTGTGCGTGTGTGTGTGTGTGTGTTATGAGAAGAGAATGTGGCCTGTGTTTAGACAGAGGCATCCTGCACTAGTAAAACGAAGAGGAACAGGCTTCAAGAACACAGCATCACTGGAGAGTAAGAGAGAAGCCAGACATCCCATAATATTCTGTAAGTTCTTCATCCATGTCTTCTGTTTACATCATTCCATAATAAATGGAGACACGTGACACTCTATACGAAGTCTCTGTTTCAGTGATGTTGTATATAGCCTATGTTAACTTAAGAAGAGCACTTTTCAAACCTTTAAAAGGCTATTAGTCATAGATAATGGTGTCTGGTCTCTTGCTCATAACCCACCGGATGCAATTACGCTTAAAGGGTGAAGTAAAAGTCAGAACTACCAGAGTGACTGATCTTTAACATAATGAAAAAGATAAATAAAGATGCTTTTCACATGCCCTCGGTTGTACCCTTGGAAAAAAAACATAATGAAGAGTAAGCTCAGGTTTATTCCATTCAATAAACTGAGGTGGCAAAATGTAAATAGAGAGATAACTGAAACGGTTTGAGACGACGAGGGAGGGAAACTGAAAGGTGGAATGGAACGGTCGGTCCATTACTCTAAATGGCTGGTGCTCAGCAGGGCGTTAACCCCAGGAAGTGGCCGTTCCTTAGTGATGCCATCTTCCTACTCAAAGAGATGAGTCATCGTGGAGCCAATTACTAACTAAGAGGGCAAATAGCATTCACACATGGTCTGGTATATCAGCATGACAGTCCTCTGTGAGACACAAATTTGGTCAAAACCTTAATTCTGTTGACAAAGTTTCTGTCTCTCTCAAGTGTCCTATGTTCAAATCCTTATTTTGCCCTTTCTGTTGTCTTCCCAGTACCTCTGTCTAGCCCTGCATGTGTATAAACACGTGCATGCATGTGAACGTTTATGCTTGTGCTGTGAATGTGATGCATGTATGAGTCTATATGTTTACATCCTCCTATTCCTGTCCTTAGAGTCAGCCTGTTCCCCTCAAGGTGCCTGTGGAGCCTGTGACGTTTCCTCTGACCCTACTGTCAGACACTGCTCAGCTGTTCCCTACATGGCTTCTTAACGGTCTGGGGAGCAATGTACCTTCCTGTCCCTCCTCAGCACGCCAACACACCCTGTTGACCCAACCGGGGTTAAAGGTCAATACATAGCCCACAGCCAGCACCAGCAGGGCCACTCTGGAAAAATCTGGAAATTCAAATCGACTCAACCCCGGCTATAAAACTGCAATTAACTGAAAATGCATATGCTACAGTTATGACACTGTCACTATTAGCAGTCAAATACTGAGATCCCTCATTATGGCAAATAATCTAAATTATTTATTACAATAAGACACAGATTATGGGTACTACAGAAGTAAGACGAGAGACATTGCTTCATAACAGGAATGGTCCCAACCTCCCAGCACACTGCAGGGTGGCTCTCTTCTCATTTGTGCAACTACTGACATGAATTTATTTTGGGACATATTTACAGATTCCTGAGTGGAGCCTCTTTGTATTTACACCCACTTAATGTGTAGGTGTGTGAGCATACATGTGGATACTCTATATTTCCAGTTAAGTAAAAACAGGACCTGTGGGGCTTCATGGGCAGCTCTGGGCTGCCAAGCCATGTTACAGGTTACAGATACAAGTGAGTGAAAGCGACACTACATCAAAGATGTGGCTGAGAATAAAACCCCATCCTGCGGTGGCCTTAATCCTTCAACACCTGCGATTTGAAGCGCACTCCTTTGATGTTGTTGGTTCAGCCGGGGAGAAAGAGACTTGATAGATTTCAGAGAGAGAGAGAGAGAGGGGGGTTTAATTCTTAACTGGAAATACACTCAGTTATCCTCCCTGTCACAGACTGCTCATTTAGCATGGAGAAAATGGATGAACCGAATGCAAGTTAAGGTGACAAATGGGTGCGGGTAGTTGCAGTTCAAAACTACTCTTCATATAGAAGCCAACAATATAACTGCTGTCAGGTTAACTGCTCTGACAAACTGACAAAGTACAATACGAGAATGTTGACTGGCTGTCTTAAAGCAGTTAATATATGACATTCAAAGCCAGCAGCAATTCATAAAGACAGATGTGCTTGTCCAGGAGCTTGGGACTTATGTCCCCTGCCTTGATTCAAACCCAGCATGACTGAAGTCCTCCCTGTACTGTACACACACACGGTTGGGACATCAGGAAGAATCATGCTGTCGGCCATTGTTTCTCCCTGACTTTTCATTATGCTGCTCATTATTTATCCTGAATCTGTTCCATTAAAGACTACACCGATGAATCAGTTTAACCGCTTGATTTCTGCTGTGGATGTCGCCTAATGCTTGACCAAAACCATCCAATTAAAAGAGCTGTAGTGCAATGCCTGTCAGTATCTCATCCCGACCGAATCATAGCCACAGCAGGGGTATAGCGAAGACCCGACGAGTCCAAGACAAACCTAAACCAGGCCAAAGAGAGTCTGAATCAAGACCCAAACCAAATCCAGGGCCTGGCTCTAAATCAAGATTGAGGTTGAGTCTCATTTGATCCCAATACCAAAACAGTGACAAATCTATATCTTTTTTAGATTGATAGTTTTTCATAATGTCATATTACAAAGACAACATGGCAACACATGCCAACGACAACAAAACAAGGGCAATGACAAGTCAATACTCTACCACACAATGGAACAATACAAGAAGGGGAGTAGGGACGTGGGTGGGCCGAGGGCAGCCAGGAGGAGGAAAGACGAAAGGAGAATATCAGTAGTGTTTTTCTGCAAAACAATAGCAAGCGATGAAGAGAGTGAGAGTTCAGGCTATAATGTTTTACATAATTTGAGGTTATCTGCATTGGTCCTAGGCAATACAAGACCTACACACAAACACAAAATAGGCCAGAGTCAAATGCAAGAGCAAGCCTTTTAAAATGTAATACTGACACCATGAGTGCACTCATCTATTGCATCCCTAGCTGCAACACAAACAACATTTACAAATATACAACACTCATTTAATTAAAGAGATACATTCTATTATTCTGATTATAAATCATGAAATGGAACATCAGTAAGGAAGTAACTGAGCACAAATAATTTCCATGTAAAATCCATATTTCAGAGATATTGCAGTATGACGCTGATCTCTACAGTATCTTCCAGTTTTTCTGCACGAGAAAGATATGGGGGTAAGCAATCATAATGATGATTTTATCACATTGTTACAATAAGTAAGGTGCTGTGGACTGGTGAGGTCAAGCAACATCAGTTTGAGAATTCATTTCGCTTCCTGCTCTTCTTCTCATGTTATATTTAAATGTATTAGCTGCCAACCAGCCCATCATTCCAGTGCTTTGTTCTGAGAAGAGCGTGTTGGGGGTTGGGCAAGAAATGTACATGGTGTGGCCTCGCTGTTGTCATGGCAATGGAGTTACCAGTGATATGAACCAAACCAACCACTGTGTAGAGGAACTCTGTCACCAATAACAGTATGCAAGCAAGATAATTAAAAAACAGCATGCAACAATCTACATGGAGTCTCTGCTTTTGCGCGTGTAGCCATGTCACGCCAACAGAGTACACACAGTATCTGGGCTCAGAACATGCAGTATAGGTTTGCTCAGTGGCTATCTAAGCTATTTCTAAGCAGAGCCACATAATAGCTTGGGCTATAGCCTAATCCACAGCCTACAATGTCAGTGATAGCCTCTCCAGCTTCTAGAGTTCAAACAAGCATAGTCCATCAATTACACCAACAGCACAGTGGCCACTGCTGTACAGCAATATCTCCCTTAATAGGCTCCTGCTGTTATAAAACACAAGGTTACATGACATTACTGGGCTTAATAAACAGGAACCCATGTGTGTGTGTGTGTGTGTGTGTGTGTGTGTGTGTGTGTGTGTGTGTGTGTGTGTGTGTGTGTGTGTGTGTGTGTGTGTGTGTGTGTGTGTGTGTG
>OMLI01031981.1:1716-14686 GCA_900302605.1 Rondeletia loricata | reverse complement strand
GTCTGTGTGTGTGTGTATGTGTGTGCGCGTGCGCATAGCGCATAGTGACTTCACTATGCCCAAATGGACTGTAAAATGTCTGTGTGTGTGTGTGTGTCTCAGCTATGAGTACCTGACCTGCAGGCAACCCTCCCTAGGTGGTCATAGATAAAACCCAGAGGCGCTGACTTATACACACTGCCAGACACTGCTGTCCAGTATGTTGGAGTATAGAAGCCTGTACGTCAGCTGAAAATAAAATATCTATTTGGAGTTCTTCATCTATAAGAATCAATTAACCTTCCACAAACATCTTTGGTTATTCAATGTAAGATATAATAACTGTACAAGATTGAAAAAATACTTCATAATATGCTAAAGATAATGCCATTTTTAAATTCTCTTCACACAGTGTGGATAAATAAAATGCGGTGACACATCACCTTTAACCCCATTATGACATTCCATCGACTGAATGCTGCACATCAAGACCTAATCCATCAGCCACCAGCTCAATAGCCCTCTGAAGGTTACTGCATTGATAAGACAGGCCTATGGTAACACACTTTCTAGAGACCCTCAATTATTCAATAGCAGCTGCACTGAGCCTAATGGAAGAACCTAAAGTCATGAGTCCTTGATCAATGTGGGATTTTGCATTACACACACTGATTGATTCATCTGTTAGGAACCATAGGTACTAAATGGGCCACGATTTAGTGGTCCACTGTATAATATGATAAGTAATATCACCATCTGGTGGCGATAAGTAGTACTACAGACACAATAACGGAAACAAAGAGAGAATACAACAGATGTGATTGTTCAAACCTAACACACACCCAATGATCTTTTCATTACTGTAAAGACTGATGTATACAGTGCGTGTGTGTGTGTGTGTGTGTGTGTGTGTGCATGCGTGCGTGCGTGCGTGTATGCTTGGTGCCGCAAGTGAATTGTTTTCTATGTCAGTTAGCATTATTAGATGATTTATTGATCTTGAGCTCATGGTCCAATAGGCAGTAGGTAAGGAAGGATCTGGAGGACTTGGCAGACCTCACAGAGGATCTCAGCCCTCTCCTTGCTGCTGTCATTCTCTAGGATTTCCTTATTCCCTTTGAGAGAACACCATATCTTACAGAAGGTAAGGAGGTGGGCTACCTTGTGGACATCCAGTTCATTCATCCTCTGTCTGTGATGGATCAGGAGCAGGGCTGCCCACAACATCTTCTGCTTCTTGTTATTCAAATCCCTCCCCAGGGGTCATTTCTGAGACCTGTCACCATGTTGGCAAACATGAGTCATACAAATATATGTGAATATTTTGTAAATGAGGAGGCCATGCAGGATATATACCTACAATTCTGTTATTTATGACTGTAAAATGAAGCCAGACTGTCTAGGGAGGGAGGGACAACAAATTAGCTTTGACAGTCAGCATTCAGGCATTCAGGTGCCTTTGGGCAGAAATAACTAAATCAACCCTAGTATTTTTTGATGGCTGTTGTTTTATTTTAGAAATCAACGGCACAGGGTTTGGGGCAGATGAAGAGGAGATATGCATCAGGCATGTGATGTTTTAATAAATTTAATAAAAACAAAAATGCATGACAACTAAAAGTAAAACAAAGAGTGAAAACACAAACAAAACAATAGCCTACTATTTTTTTACACAAAATGCCAAACAATAACATAATAATAATAAAATATATCACTTTTTTTGACATGGCTTTCATGCTCTCCGCCCCCTAAATGTCGGATATCACAGAAACCCCCCTCTGTCCCAGTCATGTTTGTCCATGTGAGCTAAACTCGTAATTGCTATTTAAATTTTTGTTTTGTTTCATCTCATTCGTAGCTGATGTGCTAGTGTCGCAAAATGTGTGATATATATGAAAGTTCAAGCTATTACTAATTTATAATCAACTATTACACCAGCAGATGGCGTAAATTGACACTTTCCGTCGCCGTATTTCCGACAGTATTTGAAGGCAGCAGGAACATTTTAGCGCCAAATTATCAGCAAATGATACATGACCTAAATAATACAGCCACGTACATGACAGAACAGCCGCCATTTTATCTGGGGAGCCGGAGGGTTGACACCAGGACCTGGTCCAGGTTGACACGTGGGTTAACAGGCCACATATTCAATGGCATACTAGCTAAAAGAGTCAAAAGAGAATATGTTTCACAACAGAACTGCGTGGTTCTCCAACAGCGCGAGACGGGCGTGTCACACCTTCTGGAGTAAGTACTCTGGTTAAGGCTGATAGAAGCTAAATTAATCACCTGCTAATGTTAGCTGTATTCGTTAATTTAGCTAGTACACCGGTGGAAAAAACCCAACCCAACAGAGCTGCTGCCACTAAATAATCAGACATTTGACACCGTTTTCTCTTTTAAAAGAGTAATACATAATGCCACAAATCCGGTCTAGTGGTCTATAACTATATAGTTGAAGTTGGGCTCACATTGGCACTTGCACACCCACACTTTCTTTATTAGTTGAACTGGGTAGGAGCTGTTTGTGGTCATTATTTCCTCTTAGTGTCAGAAGGCGGGACCATCGCTAGTTGGAGGACAGCAGACTACCTTTTCAGTGAAGATGCCACGTGTCCTGATACTCAGAGGTGAGCAGGAAGACAAAGCTAGGCAACCAGCTGAGACATCACCCAACAAATAAAATTTGTTTTGTAGCCCTTCCTCTATAAACCCCTGAAAGCTATATCTTCAATTCTGTGTTTCAGGATATTTGAGAGTAAAGATTACCTTTGGAGCAAGGTGACAGTTTTTCACAGCTTGTATCTGTCTGCCTGTGAGAAGCGTCAGAGTGTGACGTCTCTGAGTATTGGTCACTTCGTGCTGCCTCCAGCCTGTGTACAGGATGGTGAGGGATATATCTTTAAATCTGGTTTGTTTATTGTACAAAATGATTTTGTGCATTTCAAAGCATAACAAAATCAGGAGGTTTTATGAATTATGAAAACAATATAATGTACCTTTTTATCATTTTAGAGGTGAGAAATGTGGTTGGGAGGATGATTTGGGAATGTGAAGATGGTCAGTCAATAGCACAGGTAGGTAAATTGGGTAACAATATAATCTATCTTCATGTAGCGCCAGTTTAGATACAAAGGCAGAGGATTTCAGTGGTTGTTATCTAATATGTTGGATTGTTTTCTGTTTTTACAGGGCTCATATAAGAGTTTAAGTTCTCAGACAGACGATGACTCCAGTGAAGTCGGGAGCAGCGAGTATGTTTTACAGAAGCAGTTCCCTAAATAGTGATCAGGAATAAAACTCAATATTTAACTGCGCAGTACACTGTTTAAATTATGATTATTCTCTTGACAGTTCTGAACAATCTGATTCAGACCCATCACAAAATGAAGCCGCTCTGTGTTGTGAAGTACGGGATTATCCAGTTAATAACATGCTTACAGGTAAAAGCATTTACTCTGTTATGTTACTATCTGAGTGTGTTGAGTGTGTACATTACAACCGTGCTAATCCCCATCAGGAATGGAGGTCATTCAAGAAATACTCACTTTACTGAAATACATTGAAAGTCTAGCAATTTGTATTGAAATTATGAAACAGTCATACATATTTCCAAAATGCCCTCGTCTGAGTGGCAGTTGGAATAAGGTTTTACTGTGTTAATGTTTAACATAGGCTTTTTTCTTGTTGATTTGTTCACTATAGGGTATGTCAGCATTGATAACCTGCAGAAATACTCAGGTGACCTGTGTGATTTCCGTCCTGGGTATCAGATGCTCTGTCTGTAAGGCCCACTGCCACAGACAAGGTGCTCAACTGCACAGAGAAACATTTACTGAGACAAAAACATGCATTTGAGAAGAACAAGTAGCAGCTATTTACAATTGCAAGCTGAATATATGCTATTGTATTGGCCAATGATGTATAGTATGTTTATTTTCCATTTGCATTTTCTATGTACATTTATGTGTGCAGTACATTGAAATAAAATAAATCAGTATAATGCTGATAACCACTTTTGTCTCATTTTGTCATATTATTTGTCAAATAGGAACTTCATGTCTATGTGCTAGTTTTATCCCTCTAACGTAGTTCTTCAATTTCCTCAGTTTCATTTGCTTTTCTCAGCAAAATGAGGTCCAGTCCCTGAAAAGGCAAATAAAAAAAAGGTGCAACATTGAACATTACTGCCACATTATAAATCGCAGCATGGACCACAGTGGATGCAAATGACACATCCTGATTCATCCTGTGCATATTTTTATCAGTGATGATACCTTCAGGGATGAGGTCTGTTTCTAAGTGGGTTTTCTCAGGTCACGTTTAGTCAATCTAGTAAACCCATAGATTATCTTCCAGTGATGCTATATCATTGAACCTAATACTCAGGGCTTGCAGACTTGCCATATCCAGGTTAAAAATAAATAATATGTTAAGTACAATCATGTTGTTGCTCAAACCTAGCTTCTGCAACTTTTTCTGGTTCCCAATGGAAGAGGGAAATGAGGCCACATGATGCAGCCCATAACATCTGTAGCTCTGTCAGATTCCCCATGGCCTCTGGGAGCAGAAATGGGGTTGCAGTTGATTGTAAAGCACCTCAGGGAACCAATATCACTTGGAAGAAGAGCTGGCTTGTTCGCATCAAGAATAAGTTCCTCAAGCTGTCCCAAATGGAGAGATTATGATAGAATTTGGGCCTTATCAGTTTAGGCCTATGCTTAATTCTCCTGAATCATTGTCCATCATTGACTGCGTAACGACTGGTTCCCTAGAAAATCACTCCTGCTATGAAAGCGGTTCTCAAAGTAAAGGGGTCCCACTGTTCACAGCTAAATGAAGAATAGTTTATTTTTTACAGTTTCTCATTAGTTCAGTTAGTGTGAAATAGTTTCAATTAGGGTATAAAGGTCCCCAGCCAAATTAGATGATTCTCAGTATTCAGTTTGAGGAGCAGAGGAGCTAGATTTTCTTCAGTTTATGAATACATACGCGTATGAGTAATATTCAACTTGTCTAAAGGGATTACAGGCAAAAGAATGTCCTCAATGTCCATTATTAACCAGCTTCAAGAGGCTGACATGTATTTTGTTTTCGATCACTAGCTAGAATCTAATATTGTAGGCTACTATGAATATCAAAGTACACTGGATGTACAAAATACTTGGGACACTTACTCTTTTCATTTGAATCCAGGTAAAAGCCATTATCCCTTATTGATTCCCCTTATTAAATCTACACCAATCACAAAGAAGGAAATGTAGATAAAGAAGCAGATGAGTTATGAGACATTGAGATGTGTACTGCGCAAAAGGGGCTGCAACTCAATATCAGGAAGATGTCCCTATTATTTTCCACATTCAGTGTATATCATGGCTGTATTATATGAAATGCCTCTCTGTTTACAATATATCTCTATAGAAACACTTCCTGAATACGTAGCGTCTGCTTTCAATTGGCCAATCACATGGGACACGTGATCGTAGAGGGTTCCTGTTCAGACAACATGGCGGTTTATCACGGACACAGGCGCAATAGCGATGAAATATACTAACCGCATATACTGTAAAAGTGTATTAACGTAGCATAGTATGGCTGAGAAATCAGTTAATGAGTCGATTTCAATGTTTTGCATACTAACCGCCACCCCTTTGAAATGGACTATTCCTCGGGTGTTTGGCCAATCACATGCTTTGTTTTGGCACCCGCCCACCGCGTCAGGAAGGTGTACTTTGAGCCTTCACGCTTGTTTAATGCCGCCCACAGACAGACAGAGAGGAATAACAAGACAGACCATCTAAAACGTCTCTTTGGAGTCTGGACTGTGTTCACACCTGGTCCACCTCTTCCTTCTTGACCAGCAGCACTGCTCTGCATGTGACATGGAGACGGACAATCTGTCCGTGGTGTTGCACGCTCAAGGCGACCTCAGGCTGGTATGAGATCCAACCACAAACTTGCACAAACATTACAGTTAGTTGCAGCACTATGTGTTACTTAACTGACGGCATTTGTGCTTTGCCAATTTCTCACAGGAGCAGCGGCCCATCCCGGAACCAGGACCTAATGGTATGAGACAAGCAGTAGTTTCAAGTTCAACTGGTGGAGCACTATATTGCAAGCTTGTTTTCTTCAAAGAACAGCTGTACATTAACATGAACATGGTGGCAAAATGCATGTGCTTTATTGGAACACACTGAACCATCCTCATTACTGAACCGTCCTCATTGTGTCCTTGTCTTGCATGTCATGTTTTGCACCCAGAGGTTTTGCTGCAGATGCACTCTGTTGGCATCTGTGGATCAGACGTGCACTACTGGCAGCACGGCCGTATCGGGGACTTCGTGGTCACAAAGCCTATGGTGTTGGGGCACGAGGCAGCTGGGCGGGTGGCGAAGGTTGGGTCAGCAGTCAAGCACCTCGCAGTAGGTAAGAGGATGGGTGGATATTGTAAGGCACTTTGGATACAGACATCCTCCCAACGGCACACACAGTACATCATTTTGCAGACGCTACTATAAAGGTAATTGCATACATTCGTACTGTGCTGTAAACCTTGAGCTTGTATTTTCTAGGCGACAGAGTGGCAGTGGAGCCGGGCGTCCCCCGAGAGATGGACGAGTTCTTCAAATCCGGACACTACAACCTGTCTCCCACCATCTTCTTCTGTGCCACGCCCCCTGATGATGGAAACCTGTGCAGATACTACAAGCACAGTGCCAACTTCTGCTACAAGTGAGTAATACTTTCAATGTAGCGTGATTCCATTATTGTTCACAAGCGGTTGCATAACGACTGACGATCTCTCTCTCTCTCTCTCTCTCTCTCTCTCTTGCTTTCCTTTGCATATTCCCTCTTCTCTTCTCTCTTTCTGCGCTCTCTGTATCTTTTCTCAACTGTCTAGGTTGCCTGACAATGTGACGTTTGAGGAGGGAGCTCTAATTGAACCTCTGTCTGTGGGGATCCATGCCTGTCGCAGGGCTGGCGTTTCCCTTGGCAGCACTGTGCTCATCTGTGGCGCAGGTAAGACTGCACTGTCTTTGTCATTTCTCTAATACTGTCACTAAACATCAACAGTGACACAGTATACCCAAATACAGACTTTTGTGTAAACCTTCCACTAATAAGGTTTAGACTGTAGACTACTTACAGCAAGGGCATTTCAGGGCATGCTGCAAACCAATGTAATAAGGATGATTACATTTCAGTAACACGCCCGTGCAAGTAAGGAATTTAAATCAACACACAGTGGGTGTAGTCAGAAAAGTGAGAATCACACTGACTCAACAAAACTCTAGTGAGGAAAAACCAATGAACCTAAACACCTCTTGTAACAGATTTAATATGTAACATGTCCTTTATGCTAGAGAAAACAAGCTTATGAACAATTAACACATCTATCCTAAGCAATGCCTAGTAAAGTAAGTAATAGGTGAACTTTCTCACTCTAAAATAAGGGAATAAGTTATACAGTATAGGACCAATGATAAATGTTGATAAATGTGCCATTGACACTCCCTGCCTTGTGTCTGAACCTTAAGATTTCATTAGCGCAATGTCCAAGCTAAAAATAAAAGGTGTTCGTAATCATGCATGCACATTATTAGTGCACTTCTTGGAGTCTTAGGTTGTTGGATATTTCTTGCACAATCTTCACAGTACATTTCTCTGTTATTTCCTCTCTTGCCACAGGACCTATTGGGTTGGTCTGTCTGCTCGTGGCCAAGGCAATGGGGGCCTCACAAGTTGTCATTACTGGTAAGGCATACAATTGATATACACTTATTTCATCTTAAAGGGCCAATAGCAGTGATCCACTGTACTGTTGTAAACCACCATTGCCGTCTTCAGATCTGTTCCCAGAGCGCTTGGCGATGGCCAAGGAGTTGGGCGCTGACTTCCCGCTGATAGTGAAGAGAAGTGATGGACCCCAGGATCTGGCCAAGAAAGTAGAGGGCATGCTGGGAGCTCAGCCTCACATTACTATTGAATGCACTGGTGTTGAGAGCAGCATCCAAACTGCCATCTATGTACGTGACTACCTACAGTCAAGACCATTGACATTTGCATGCAGAGTGTATACCAAGTAACTCTGTACAAACCATAGACCTAACACTCAGAGAAGAATTAAAATAACTTTGTCCAAATACTGTTATCACTGGATGGTGTGCCTGATGCTATAGCTAAAGAAAACACTACAGCATATCCTGTTTTCTCTCTCATCTTTCCTGTCTTGTCATAAAATAAGCTCATTCAGTTAAATAAACCAAGTGATTTATGAGTTGTTCCCTATCAGGCAACACGCTCTGGAGGCGTGGTGGTGCTGGTGGGGCTCGGCTCTGAGATGGCCACTGTTCCTCTGCTCAACGCTGCCGTCAGAGAGGTGGACATCAGGGGGGTGTTCCGCTATTGCAATACGTAAGTAAATATCCATTTCACCTTTCGTATTCCAAGTAGATCTTTAAAATGAAGTTCAGCTGCACTGCAGTGAGTTCTCTAACATTTCACAGGCAGTCAAAACATGAGACCAGGTTTGTCGTGTAGTCAAGTGTGCCGTCTTCATATATACTATGTTTGACATCAGCTACCGCCTTACAACAAGCCCTATTTGTAAAATGAGTAGTGGGTGTCAGAGAGAAAGGACCCATCAGTAAAATACTTGTCTTACTGTGTTGCAGCTGGCCAATGGCCATAGCCATGTTGGCGTCGAAGAAAGTGAATGTGAAGCCCCTTGTGACCCACCGTTTCCCTCTGGAGCAAGCAGTCCAGGCCTTTGAGACTACGCATAAGGGCCAAGGGATAAAGGTCATGTTAAAGTGTGACCAGAATGACCAGAACCCTTGATCTGACCAGATACAGTGAGGCAAAACTGCAGCACGGCATGACAGGCAGACATTCACAAATAGGACATTGACCTTCAGAAAGATAACAACGCTAGTAAACAACAGCAGTGTGAATGACAGTTAGACAAACAACTGCCATATTGCCTACAGATCAGAGATGCAATAATCATCAGATGCAGACAAGCACAGCAAGTTTTAGACCATCAGTTCTGCTGTATGTCATTGTGCCAATGTCCCATTTTGAGCTGGCTTGCAGGTTATTTTGCCCACATTTTCCAACATTTTATTTTGTACCATGACAAATATTCTCATCATGCTCAACTTCATTCTGTCACCAACAATTTTAATTGTTTTATGTGTTTAATTTGTTTTATAGAATTTGTAATTTCAGTGGGTTTTATTTTTAAATACTTGAAAATGTCAAATAATGTCTTTAATGGTACAAAAATCACTGAAATTTAATTACTAAAATAAAGTGGTATGAAATATAATGCATTTCTGAAATGTTTTCACATAACCCGCACTACCCAATTCCAGGCATCAGGGGGAACCAGAGGGTCAGCATGGAAGTACATGGCAGAGAAGTCCTATCATGCAAGTTCATTTTGAGTACAGAAAACCTTCGGTCAGTGGTCAGGCCACTCTTTCATACTGCAATTTAGATCTCATTCAGTTTGTAGGTTGATCCAGTCAAACAAAAACAGCCGGGTTTAGCTTAGATTTTATTATCTTGCCACAATGACTTGATACTATTTTAAGAAGCATGCACACAGATAATGTTCACATGGTTACATTTTTAGTACAATGCATTGTAAAACCATTACTCAGTGGTAAGGCTTTTTCTGTCACAGTGTGTGATTCACAGTTCTCTCTTTCACTCTCAAGGCTGAAAGCCGACATACAGGAGGGAAGATGTTTGCAGTGACTAAACCATGTGATTTTGTTTATTTTTTAAATGAGCACAATACTAGACAAGTTTCTTTTTATGTACAGACGTTCTAATACTGCTTATGGCAATGGAACAGTTCACACGACACAGTACATTCACAATCCACTCATAGTATGCATGAGTTTCAGTCAGGAACACTAAAGATGAACATACAGTAGAATAGCATACAAAAGAAAATGCAACTTCATTTTTCATATACAATTTTGATTTCAAAAGCATAATCAATGCATGTTAATAGTTTTGTTGAGTTGCTTGTTATTCAAATGTGTGCGAGTGTTGCATGTTTGTACATGGGATTTAGAAAAAACTTGCACATCTCTTGAAATGACTTGCCATTCAGAGGTTGAACCTTTGTATTGCCCTACAATGTAGTAAATCAGAAGGATATGGCATCTTCTCCCTTTAAACCCCTGCTGCAAGCATTGCTTTGATTAACAGACACATTACATCATCAACTTAGCATTTCAAACACCAAAGTCATTCCCCTTTTCACAGGCAACTACTGTAACAGGCATTCAATTGTGTCTTTGCCGTTATCACTGTCTGCTATCAACGGGGAGATTCAATAAATATATACAAAGCAACCGTGGCCCTTTCCCATTTCCTTCAGTCACAATATTAGCAAAATATGTATTTACATGAGAAATAAATAAACAGAAGAAAATGAAACTATATAAGAAGTACAGTAGAAGTACCATATTACATTATATGAATATAAAAAATAAATGGTGACGCATTCACTCGATCAGTCCATACAATTTTCACTGAACTGACACAAAAGCACAGACGAGACAAATAAATAACATAAACGACATCCACACACACCGACTCTTCTTCAGCTGGTCAGATGAACAAAGCATCTCAAGTGTCAATGAAATGGCCATTGCATGTTAAGCACAGGAAAGGGGGAGATGATAAACATTTGAAGTCATCAGCAGGAAAAGAAAAAAGATAAATGTCTGGGCACAGGGAGAAGCCATGCGCCGCCAGTCATTGGTCAGCTTGGTTTGCCCCTCAAGACTCTGATAACCAATCCCAGCTGACAGCTCATCCACGTGGAATGGTCCCTGTCCATCATTTATATGTACATAGGTGTCTCCTGTCCTGTCAGGAGTCTGAACATGGCTGCTGGCATGGTCTTCATGTGAATCTGGCAATGAAAGAAATTACATCGTAATCTCAATAAAACTGGCAAACTATTTGTTTTTCTTTAAAAGAGGAAACTCATACTGTAAGAGATTGTGTGTGTGCATGTTCGTGTATGTTTTGTGTGTGAGAGAGTATGTGTTGTCAACCTTGAGAATGCATTCCGGTGACTTTTTATGTATAAAGTAACAATGAAAATATAGTACAGATCTTCCTTTTCCTAGCATGCCCACGGTGCTGGGCTGCTTCTGATGCACTGCCATCTGTTTCTTTGTGGGGACAGGCGTCATTTCGACTCCCGTGCTCCACACAGAAATCAACTCGGCAAACTTTGCAGAAGGCAAACCCTTTTCCCTTTAAAATTGTAAGTGAGAAAGGTGAATTCGTCCTTCCATGACAACTGAAACTTGCAGGCGTATTTCTTTGTCTTCGATCTCACCATTTGTTTTTTGTGGTAAACGCACGTTTGGCTCCAACCACCACTGAGCTAAAAACGTAACCACAGAGACTACATTTTTGGTGTAACGTTTTGTAGAGAGTTTCTGAAACAGAAGTGATAGTATAGGGCCAAGATTTTTTGATGAGCAGATTTTGAAATCCCAAAATATGGGGGAAAATTGGGAGCAATGACACCACAGGAGAACACCAGGAGAGGGGCATGAAAACCAGGAGAATCAGGAGGGTTGGCAAGTAAGGTATTTGCACTTGTGTGTGTATTTGTGTGTCTTTGTCCATCAGCATGCGTACATAAGTATGCAGACACATATTTGTGTTTGTGTGTGTGTTTGTATGCATGTCTAACCTCGCCAACAGAGTTAGAGAGGGCCTGGACAATCTTCTCATGTGCTGTGGCCACCACACTCTGCCCGTTGATCTCTATGATTCTGTGGCCCACACGGACGCCACCTCGCTCCGCGATGCCTCCCCGCATCAGACTGCATATCTGTGGGGTAACACAAAAACCAGAAAAGTCCTCATGTTGATAGCATGTATCAAGAAGACAGAGTAATATGCTCAATGCACGCCATTAGAAGGATAATATCAAGCTAGGAGAGCAGTGAATGCTGGAGGACATATAACTACCTAAAAAGACAATGATACAGTGATATCACATTAAACCCTTGCTAAAGATAATGAGATTCCTTAGGAGGGCCTGTATCAAGAAGAGTAATTCATCACAATACTGCAACTGACTGTTTAGTGCATCATATATACTGAAAATAAAGGAATGAACAGATGAATGTAGGTGGAGACAGGGATGTAAAACATACACATACAGTAACAAACACAACATAGCATATACATTATTTATTTTTCATGGGAAAAGCACAACATGGCAGTATACTTGGGACAGAATTTTGAAACATCTGATCTAATGTTATTCAAATAATCTCAAAGTGCTATATGCTGAAGGTTGATAGAAAGACGTCTGTCATACTTATACTTACAATGCCGTTCTGGACACTGAAGCCCAGCTGATACTTAAGATCTGGTCTCTTGATGAGGACAGTGGTGACGGGAGGGCAGCTGACAATGTTCAGTTTCACCTGAACCTGGTTCTTCAAGCCCTTTAACACAGAAACACACACACACACAAAAAGGTAAAAAGTTAGAAAGTTCTCCTTTCCTTTCTGCTTCTCTCTCCGTGCTTTTTAGAGTGGATGAGGAAGAAATGCCGGGGTTTCATTTTTAAGCATAATGTTTTGTTATCATTTAGGCCGTTTCGTGGTCCAAACTGCCTCTTCAGTCACTCATACCTTGATGATCCCCTGACAGGTGGCGAGTGGCAGCCCCACTAGGCTGGTGTTGTTGATGGACATGATCTGGTCTCCAATGCTGAGCTTGCCAGAGCGTGCTGCAGGTCCACCGTTCATCATGTTGGCTAAGATAACTGTGGGCAGAATGGAGCCCCAGCCGGACTCCACTATCACCACACCCAGGATCTCACCTTTACTCTTCTCCAGCTGCAGCTGTGGGTGGGCAGTGGGTGGGAGGCGGAGGCAGAGAGAGGGAACAGTTTTACTGGTCAGTTTTTACAATTTTGCCATGT
>OMLI01031980.1:0-20424 GCA_900302605.1 Rondeletia loricata | reverse complement strand
CACTCTCTCATATTTTTCCTTCAGTGTGTCATTGCACTGGAGCTCAATCAACTCCATTTGTAGATTTGGTGGTGCGCTTTCTACATCAACTGCAAAAGGATTGCTGAGCAGTTCAAACCTCTTTTTTGGGCTTCAAAGTCAGCAAATCAGCGTCAGAAGTCGGCGGCAAGTATGTTGAGTTTATCAGCAAACTGTGCACTCGGGAACACAGCGGTAGAGAGCTTCTTTTTCATGGTCTGGCAGCTGGAAAAGTGGCTCAAGTTTTCTTTCCGCATCTGCGTCTCCCACAGACTCAGCTTGGTTTTAAACGCCTTCACTGTACTGTACATA
Organism: Rondeletia loricata; assembly: GCA_900302605.1. Taxonomy (NCBI): domain Eukaryota; kingdom Metazoa; phylum Chordata; class Actinopteri; order Beryciformes; family Rondeletiidae; genus Rondeletia; species Rondeletia loricata. The sequence goes on along the minus strand of OMLI01031980.1, from coordinate 20,094 downwards.
TCAGAGATGACACGCCCCCGTCCCTGCAGCTGCCCGCTTGCTGTGCTGCAGTGACTTCGCGGGCTACCATTGCATTGTGGGGAGTGTAGTGTTGGTGCGTGCAAAACACCAGCGGGCGGCTGTGGCCTGCGGGCCGGTTCTAATAGTAATTAAATATCATCCAGGGGGCCATAGATAATTCATTCGCGGGCCGGATCTGGCCCGCGGGCCTTGACTTTGACATATGTGCTCAAGAGTGTCAGCCAAATGCCTAAAATGTGAATTGTAAATGTTGTATTACTTAGATTTGTGTTCAGCTGATTCAGCTCAGCAGTAGATTTAGTTTCTTTCTTGTTTTTCCCTGTCCTTGCCCCACAGGGACTTTCAAGCACGTAGTGGACATCAACTTTGCTTGTGCCATGGGTCCCCCGGGCGGAGGCCGGAACGCCATCACCCAGCGCTTCACACGCCACTTCAACTTACTGTCCTTCACTGAGATGGATGATGCTAGCAAGAAATCAATTTTCTCCACCATTCTAGGCAGTTGGATGGGTAAGTCAGGCCTGCTAATGTGTTTCAATCTAACCAAGTCCACATTTTAGTGGAATGTCGACAGAGGTGTGGCAGGATGGAGGGGCTAGTTACATTGGCTTAAGAAAAAGTTAACCCTGAGTTTCTAAGTTCTTTGTTCTCTTTCAGATGGAAATATGAGTAAAAAGGATCCAGGCAGTAAGTCAGAGTAGAGAGAAAAAAGGAAACAAAGAAGAGGGCAAATCATTTAAAATGTGTCTTTTGATACTCAGCATAAGTCAGTGTAGCTTGCATAACATCAGTACACATGGTACACATGGTTTGAATGCTGGTGAAAGTGTCTTTGATAAAGCATTGTCTCCAGATCCTAAATTAAATAATTTCATGTTGTCAACCTTATCCCTTCTCTCTTTCTCCACCTTGCTTTGCATCAGGACCTGTTCCAGAGATCCAGCCACTGAATGAGCCTCTTGTAGACGCCACTATCCTAGTCTACTCTACCATTACCTCCCAGCTCCTCCCAACACCAGCCAAGTCCCATTACACCTTCAACCTCAGGGACCTCTCCAAGGTCTTCCAGGGCATCCTCATGGCTGACGCTGCAATGATAGAGGTAGTCAAATTCAACAGAATCAAGTCAATTTGAAATCATCATTCTGTAATATTGTATTATTATGAAATAAATTGTAGGTATATCCGTTCAGGCATTTTAGGCATTTAGCTACTTACAATGAGTACAACAGTGGAATAACCTTACAATTCTACATCAACATTACAAGCACCCAATAGTAAGGAGTATACAGTATGGCTCAAATACAATACATGTAACAAATATTCTTGGGTCCCTAGAATAATCATGTATGATAGAGAAGTGGTAGTTAAGGAAGTAAGAGCTGAGGAGAAAAGGGTGACAGTTTTTTTTTTTCCAGTTTAAAATCCCCAATTTAAAGCTAGCATTACTGTGATGATTTTCAGGACAAATTGCAGCTGCTGCAGCTGTGGTACCATGAGAGCTGCCGGGTTTTCCAGGACCGCCTGGTGAGTGCCGAGGACAGGGATTGGTTCGACAGGCTCCTGCAGGCCCGCATCCAGGAGTTTGGCTGCAGCTTTGAAGAGGCTGTGCCCTGCCAACCCGTTATATATGGAGATTTCATGAACCCTGGAGCTGACAACAAAGTCTACACACTCATTGAAGATTTGGAAAAGGTGAGGGGCGCAAACCAACAGCCCAGTGTCTGAATTGCAATGTAGGAATTATGTTTTGATTGCTATTAAACAGCTAACCAGTTGGCTTTTTAAGGGCAGGTGCAATGTGTTTTTGTGAACATGCTCCACTTTTCTGTACTCCTCATCAGTCCATCAGTCATTTTGTTCCCTCAGTCCCAGTCCAGTCTACAATAAAAGTGGATGCATCACTTTGCAAATCATAAACACTCAGCACAGCTGGAGATATCTTCAATGTTCTTTCTGCCACTTTGTAACTATCACTCATTGAAAAATTATCTGTTTGGTTAGCTGTCCAATGAAATCACTGAAATTATCTCTCTCAAGGAAATGAGGGGTATGTGATTCTAATGAATCAGTGATGAGCATAATAGAATGTCATGCATGTCTCCAGTGATAATGGGAGCATGCATTTCTCTAAAATGTGTTTAAAAAATATGCGGATAATGCATTAACTTTCATTCTGTATTATCAATGACTTGGTTTGGTTCCCCTGTATTATATTGTATTCCCTTGCATTACATTGTCTAGATGGCCAGAGTGATGGAGGAGTACATGGATGACTACAACCAGACCAGCACCACCAAGATGAAGCTGGTGCTCTTCATGGATGCCATCCAGCACGTGTGCCGTATCAGCCGCATCCTGCGCCAGCCCCTGGGCAATGCCTTGTTGCTTGGAGTGGGTGGCAGCGGGCGCCAGTCACTCACCAAGCTGGCCTCACATATGTGAGACTCCCACACTTCATCTGCCCGACTATCAAACACATGCAGCTCTTTTGCCAGCGCTACGGATTTCATCTAGACTTGACTGTATTATTAAGAGAAATTGAACACAATTGTCACTCACAATGACTGTATTAACCTTTTACATACTCTTGAATCAGATGTTTGTTTCTCTGCTTATTTGCTTTGTTAATGATCTGGTTACCTAGTCCTCACAGTGTTTCCGTCCATCCTTAGGGCTGAATATGAGTGTTTCCAGATTGAGCTGTCTAAGAACTACGGTCACACCGAGTGGAGGGAAGACATTAAGAGCATCATGCTGAAGGCTGGCCTTCAGAACCAGCAGATCACCTTCCTCTTTGTAGATACACATGTAAAGACCTCTCTTACCATTACCATTAGCATTACAAAGTTATCATTTCTTACCACTCCACAGGCTGTTTACAGCGGAGACAAGCAAATATGATAACCAAATGTCATGCATGCTTCTACCTGACTCAGCTGTTTATCAATTTTCTATATCAGACATAATCAAGTTATGCTGTTGCACTCATTGTAAGTCCCTCTGGATAAGAGTATCAATAAAATGCCTAAAATGTAAATGTAAATGCGGATAACATAACTAACATCATGACAGGCCAGCAAAAATACAACATAGATTTTCAGATTTGGTTAACAGAGGATCTAAAAATATGTGGTTTGGATAGCAATCTACAAGCTGGGGACAAGTGGGTGTGCACTGTATCTCTATTCTCTCCTCAACACATAGCAACAGTTCCTCCATAATTACATTTGAATTATTCCCCCAGATTAAGAGTGAGTCATTCCTGGAGGATGTGAACAACATATTGAACTCCGGGGATGTTCCCAACCTGTATGCAGATGACGAGCAGGAGCGCATCCTGACAACCATGAAGCCGGTGGTGCAGGACCTGGGCCAGCAGCCTACTAAAGCCAACCTTATGGCTGCCTACATCAAGAGGGTCCGCAGCAACATCCACACTGTACTCTGCATGAGGTTAGCTAAATGCAACTTGGATCTGAAGGGGCTGTAGCCTACCTGTACAAAGATTTTTTTTTTCAGTTGGTCAAAAGGAAAAGAAAACAAGGGGTTCAAGTTTCTTAATTCCTCCTCCCATATTTACATCATATTTTCTCCTCCATCTCCTTGTCTGCTTGTTACCTATCCTCCTTAATATTATTCTCTCCTCTTCATCACTCCCCCTGCAGTCCTATTGGTGATGTGTTTCGTGCACGGCTGAGGCAGTTCCCCTCTCTGGTGACCTGTTGTACCATAGACTGGTTCAGTGCCTGGCCAGAGGAGGCCCTGCAGGCTGTGGCTACCTCCGTCTTCAATGAGCTGCCTGAGCTAGAGGACAGCCCAAAGACCATGAAGGGACTGGTGCGTGCATGTGTGTGTGTGTGTGTGTGTGTGTGTGGTCACCTATGCCGGTCAGTCACTTTCATTCAAATTGATTTATTTCAACAGATCTATAGTTCAGACAGGACAACTCACATATTCGGTTCAAACAATTTATTGAATAACAATGACATGGCAATGCAAGTTTGGGTTTTGGCAGTGAAGAGATCTGCTTTTATGTTCTGTGTGAGCAAAGGCAGCAGAATTTTCATATCATACAGCAACTACAGCAGCAGATAGCAAAGAGTGAGCAACAGACTGGGTGAGTACCAGCCCAGTTTAAATACAGTGTGTGATTGGTGGCGTATAGTGAAAATGCTGCTGAAGCAGACCAATAGAGTGCAGCCAGTGAGTTTCCTGACTGAACTTACATAGCTCATGCACAGCTGGACATTTCAGCCTGCTACATTTTTCAGTAGTTTAAGTTATTTCATCATCTTGATATGTTGAAGTAAATCAAACTGAATGAATTGAAACCAGTGCTGTCCTGGTTCAGTGCAGTTTTTGCAAGCCTTAAAATAAGGAATTATTTTTGATTGAGCGCAATGCCTTCTGAATTCACTTCTCTCTCCAGACTTTGATGTGTGTGAAGATCCACCAGATGGTAGCCAGGAAGTGTGAGCAGTATCTGGCTGAGCTTTCTCGCCACAACTATGTCACACCCAAGAGCTACCTGGAGCTGCTTAGCATTTTCTCAGCTCTCATTGGGAGCAAGAAGCAAGAGTTACACACTGCCCGTCAGCGCATGAAAACTGGTCTGGACAAGGTAAGGCACTGGAAAGGAGAAATAAGAATGCAGAAAGTGTAATAATAGGTTTTGTGTGTCCGTGTGTGTTTTAGTCATATCTCTTTCTTCACTAGAGTGGATCGGGATCATGTTTGACAGTATGACTGAATGTCTAATTTGTGTATATCTGTATTTGTCAGTGCTCTTGTCTGACTGCATGCTCTACTATGATCCTGTAGCTCCTTAGCACAGCGGAGGATGTGAGTAAGATGCAGGAGGAGTTGGAGTTGAATAGACCTCTCCTGGAGGAGGCTGCTAAGGACACTGTGATCACCATGGAGAAGATCAAAGTAAGGGAAGATAAATAGAGGAACAGAAGCAGACGAGCCATATAGATTGATCATGTACTTTTTCTCAGAATTTCTGTAGGCTCTGATATGAGTGTTCTGTCCCACTTATCAATGTTGAAATGTATGCTGTAGTTCAATAATGTGCTTGTTTCTATGGCACATTTCCTCTGTGCTCCATGGTTTATGGATTATCAGGTCTACACAGTATCAACTGCACAATCAAGGCTCCTTGACAATGATGCAGAGGATCAGCAATATTGGAACAAAATCTGGGACCCAATTATTTTTGGACCAAGTGGACATGCTGGTTCTGTAGTATCGGTCCCATATACACCCATGAGTTGTATACGTCCGCAAATTGTCAATCAACTTTGTAATCTATGGACTTTTGGTGTGCTTTATATGTTGCTAGGAAGACACAGTGGTTGCAGAGGAGACCCGTATGGCGGTAGGGGCAGAGGAGGCCAAAGCCTCCAAGAAAGCCCTTGTTGCGGGTGCTATCGCCGCGGATGCCCAGAAAGACTTGGACAAGGCTCTGCCAGCCCTGGACGCTGCCCTCACCAGCCTCAAGTCACTCAACAAGAGTGATGTCACTGAGGTCAGGGATTTTGATCCCACTATGATACTTGGTCAAGATATTCTTAAGATATGACTGGATTGTTAGTATATGTGTAGAATATAACCTCGACAATGATTATTTTTTGGGCATCTAAATTTTTTATGTGTTGTATCTAATTGGTTGTTTGGGGCTGTGTGTTTTCTGTAGGTGCGAGCCATGCAGCGTCCTCCCCACGGGGTGAAGCTGGTTATTGAGGCAGTGTGCATCATGAGGGGCATCAAACCCAAAAGGATACCCGGAGAGAAGCTTGGCACCAAGGTAGACGACTACTGGGATGCTGGCAAGAGCCTGCTACAGGACCCTGAAAAGTTTCTGGAGGGCCTCTTCAAGTTTGATAAGGTAGAAGGCATATCTATGGGATCAAAACGGGGCCAATATTTTTGAGTTGAAAAAGAAAAAAGTTGTAAACAACAACAAAATTATTGTAACCAAAAAGAACATTCATTGTAAGTTAAAATCAAGAACCAAAACCATGATAAACAAAACAATTATGGAAGAGTTCAGGCTCGTCGCTGCTGTGTCTGTACTGCGCTGCAAGTAAAAGTGGCATGGTCAGTGCGATGGCTGCAAATCGTGAGCCACAGGTAAGTTATGTTTTTGGTTTTCTGCATCAAATTTTCATCAATCTGTCTTAACAAAAACCCAAAACATAACTTACCTGTGGCTCACGATTTGCATGGTGTCTCCATAACATGATTATTGCCTCTTGCAGATTTGCTTTTAATTTGCGGTCTACAGTTTTTAATGCCGGATTAGATGATTATCTGTTTAGGATCAGTGAGCTGTATTAAAATCAGCTTTTCTGCCTCTAATCTTTTCTGCAGGATAACATCCCAGATAATGTGATCAAATTAGTCCAACCCTACATTGATAATGAAGAGTTTCAGCCATCCTCCATTGCCAGGGTTTCCAAAGCCTGTACCTCCATCTGCCAGTGGGTGCAAGCCATGCACATGTATCACTTTGTGGTCAAGTCTGTGGTGGTTAAAAAGGTATACATTGAAATTCACGTTCCAGCTATCCACTTGGTTATCCATGTGAAACATTTTTGTGCGTGTCACCACTGACACCACTGTAGTCATTGTAAGTTGCTCTGGATAAGAGTGTCTACTAAATGTAAATGTTTATACAGCAAGCTCTCCAGGGGGCCCAGGAGGACTTGGCTGTGACCCAGAGCATCCTGGACGATGCCAAGGATAAGCTGGCAGTGGTGGAGGAGGGCATCGCCACCTTGGAGGCCAAGTACCATGATTGTCTGGCCAAGAGAGACGAGCTGGATAACAAGTGTCAGCTGTGTGAGAGCCGCCTAGTCAGAGCAGACAAGGTCAGAGACAGGGAGAAATTGGAAGAGAGAGAGATAAAATTTTTAAAAAAGATGTTGAGGTTTACTAATAGTAACACAACGTATCTACTCTTACTGTAATTGGCAAGACCAGATAAAATGCAGTGTGAGTAATAGGGATACTGTCTCATGACAATAATATTCTGGCCATTTTGATTTTATCACTACATATATTGATGCATATTCATATTGACCTTGCTGGAAACCTGTCAGTCTAAGCTGTTTTGGCTTATGATTTTGTAGTATCAACCACATCAGCTCTACAGGAGGCACCCATCCAAGTGAGTGTCATGAATGCTTTCTGTCTGTTCCAAGCTGATGACGCATTGACTCTCCTCAGCTTATAGGCGGGCTGGCAGATGAGAAGGTGCGTTGGAAGGAGACAGTGCAACATCTGGAGTACATGGTCAATAATGTGGTAGGAGACGTGCTTCTATCTGCAGGATACGTGGCTTACCTGGGACCCTTCACAGTAAGTGGGTTACAACTGAGCTTGTGAGTGTGAGTGCTGTATATATTAGTATTACATTTCTTCAGCTTAAGCTGTGTAATGTGTACTGGTTTCCAGGAGGATGGACACAATGGGTGTGCGGTGGGTCAGGCACAATGAGCACAAGTTGATATTATCCAGTTGACAATTTATTGCAATGGGAATTATTGACAGACGTAAAATGAATGATGAGTTGATTGATGCTGACAGTTGGTTGTAGACTGTTGATTGATTGATTGATTGATTGATTGATTGATTGATTGATTGAAGAGAAAACACAAACAACCATGCCAAATGTATCAATATTTCTCCAAAATAAATACAATAATTCCTTATGCATAAATAAACATTTTGCCGTTTCTAAATAACAAAGGATTACTCAAGTTATTAGAATTGCGGTCGCGGGAATGAATATATTAATAATGGGGAATTAATTCAATAATAATAATAACCTCTTAACCAAATGAACATTCTAAGCATCAGAAAAACTAAGGATTTACGACTATAGATCTCGTAAGTCGAGTCGACATATATGACGTCAGCATGCCCAAATATGGACTCACGGTTCCAAAGCGATTTCTCTATGGGGAAAATAAATGGGGTTTTCACACAATCATCCCTGTCAGTCTGCGTTTAATGCAGGCTTTTCAAACTTGGACGTTTTTACCTACGTACTGTATATTTATCTCTAATGGCACTGGGTCCATTGATTTCTATAACCGTTTTCAAGTCGAAGCAGTCATTTTGCTAACAACCAGCTAAACACTTGGGCGCATATAATTTGCGTCACCCGCTGGCAGCGGGCTTCTACTATGAGTCTGTGCTTTGCTTAGCAACCCTCACCCCGAAGTGCTCTTTTCTAAACAGTGTAAAACATGTGGAAATCAAAGATATGCAATACAATTAGCAAAAGTAGTGATATAACTCTGGGAACCTGCTCAGTCTGCTGCTTAGATGTTGAGAGAGAGAGAGAGAGAGGGAGTCCCGCCACCAGCAGGTGACGCAAATGATATGCGCCCAAGTGTTTAGCTGGTTGTTAGCTAAATGTGTTGTGTAGTGGGTTAGCAGTGTGTGCCTGTCTCTTCCTGTGTTCATGTGTATTTGTGCTAATCAATGCAGGACCGTAGCACAGATTCTGTATTGTTCCTATGAAGGTGTGCATTGTCCTTGTGTGTTCAGGGAGAGTATCGGGCTGCCATGGCAGACGAGTGGCTGCGTTGTTTCAAAGAGCTGAGTGTTCCACACACTGACGAACCCACCCTGATCAGCACCCTGGGAGACCCCGTCAAGATCCGCTCCTGGCAGGTCAGAACCAGCCTTCCATCAGCTAACTTTCAGACTCCAAGCCTCTTAAGGCAGATTGCAAATGTTGCAAAGTCAGATCATCTTTACTTGTAATTCACCTGCTTGTAGACTCACATTCACTTTATCATTCACCATTCTCAGCATCATAGTTTGTCATTTGTATTTGTATAGATAACAGGTTTGCCCAAGGATAACCTTTCAGTGGAGAATGGTGTGATCACCCAGCACTCTCTGCGCTGGGCTCTGTTCATTGATCCCCAGGGACAAGCCAACAAGTGGATCAAAAACATGGTGAGGAGGACGACACTCTTTTGTCTGTGCACTGATCTGGTCATAACTGCAGAGGGTGCCAGTGAGACAAAAAGTCATTAAAAAAATTCCATATCAAGATCTTAATATATCTCTTCCCATCACATGTAATGTTTGTAATTATATGTTGTCTATATAGTTTAGTTTATATAGTTGCCATTACAAAGGATTTGATGCAGATATAATTTATGCTGTTAAATCAGTATGAGTGCCTACAGAGAAACCTGGTTTGAATGTTAATAAACGGGGATGGGTGACAGTGGGTATGTCATTGTGGTTACCAAGTGGGCACCTCCCATCACAGATGATTTGTTGAATTAGGCCCACTACTCCTTCAGAAAGCTTCTCAGTATCTGTATTTGTATTTGATTGGAATTGGTGCTATTAATTCATTGATTCACTGCTCACCCATGCTTGCTTCCTGTTTTCACCCAGGAGTGTGACAATAGATTGGATGTTATGAAGCTCAGTGACAAGGACTTCCTCAGCTGTCTTGAGAATGCCATTCGCTTTGGTAAACCCTTCCTCTTGGAGAACGTGGGAGAGGAACTGGATCCTGCTCTGGAACCCGTCTTGTTGCGGGAGGTGAATACACACAATACACACATCCATTACAAACAAGTATAAATTATATGTCAGTGTTATGCAAATGTATAACAAGCATTGGTCTCCTAGATTCAAGTTTTTGCATGTTGTGGCCCTTAGACATATAAGCTGCAGGGCAGCACAGTACTGAAGCTGGGAGATTCAGTCATCCCCTACCATGATGACTTCAAGATGTACATCACCTCCAAGCTGCCTAACCCACACTACTCCCCAGAGATCTCCACCAAAGTCACCCTCATTAACTTTACCCTGTCACCCAGGTAACAGACACTGTATACAGGTTAATATGTCAACTCTTTTCCATATTACCATTATTGAAAAATATATTGTGACCTCTTTTCCCAAGGCTGTGATATAGTAGTTCATGCTTTTGAAAAGCCTGTCAAATTTATAACCTGGGAGTCCATTCATTCCTTCCCAGTAGTGTAGTGTAATTATTTAGATTTTAGAAGCATAAGTTATTGTAAGCATTTGTTAGCAATGATAGTGCAAGTTAATGTGGCTAAAAGACATTTTTGAAAAATCATATGCAAGTCCTTCAATTTCATCTGTTTGTAATGTGCTGCACATTATTTTTTAGAGATAGTTCTTAGCCTGATTGACAACCATTGCTAACAAATGCTAAAAAAAATCAAGACTCTGAGGTATGGGCTTATAGGATGGATTAAAAGGACATTTGGTTCATAATGTATCAGATAGGAAAACCGGAACTCTCTTTTTGAATTGTTTTAGGATATGAACTTGATTCTAGCCATTCTCTCTTAATCTCTTATTGTGTGTGTATGGGTGTATATTGTGTGGCCATTCTGTGTGTGTTTCCAGTGGTCTGGAGGACCAGCTGCTGGGCCGGGTGGTGGCTGAGGAGCGTCCAGACCTGGAGGAGGCTAAAAACCAGCTGATCGTCAGCAATGCCAAGATGAAACAGGAGCTGAATGAGATCGAGGACGAGATCCTGTTCCTACTCAGCTCCACAGAGGGAAACCCCGTGGACAATGAGGAGCTCATCCAAGTGCTGGGGGCCTCCAAGATCAAGGCTGGAGAGATCAAGGTCAGACAGTGGGAAAGTTGGAGTTCTATTGTGTCTAATATCATGTGTGGCCTGATATGAAGTTCTTGAATAACCAACTTACTAAGTTTTATCTCATCAAGGGTCTACGGTGACGAGGAGCATATTTATAAAAGGATTTAGAAGCACAGGGAAGAAAATTAAGCGCCATGATATTATATTTGTATTTCAACCATGTCAGACATACAACTCCTCCAATAGCTACATATGTGATACTCTGGTGATGTGTCATTGATATCCTAAGCTGCTGTAGTAGGATGTTCCAGTAACACAAGCTGTTGTTGCCAGGCTAAAGTGGTGGTGGCAGAGCAGACAGAGCGTGACATTGACGCTACCCGTCTGGGGTATGTGCCCGTGGCCGTGCGCACCCAGATCCTCTTCTTCTGTGTGTCTGACCTGTCCAATGTCGACCCCATGTACCAATACTCTCTGGAGTGGTTCCTGGGCATCTTCATGGCTGGCATTGCCAACTCTGAGAGAGCAGGTAGAAAGAAAATTCACAATAAATGTAATAACTCAAATAATGCTTCCCAGTTGCGAGATCGTACACATAATTACTTGTACAGATGGATAAAGCACAGGAACTAGTTGAGAACATTGAAGCCAGATGTAAAAAAAAAAAAATCCTGTGATTATGTAACTACTGTTATTTTTTATTTCCTGACATGTTTCTCACAGACACAGTGGAGGAGAGAATCGTCAACATCAATGAGTTCTTCACCTTCAGCCTGTACTGCAATGTGTGCCGTAGCTTGTTTGAGAAGCACAAGCTCATGTTCGCCTTTCTCCTGTGCGCTCGCATCATGATGAATGAGAACAAGATTGACATGGTGAGCGACAGGGGAGTTTGCCTCTCTATCTCTCACACACTTCACTTCACTCTCAACTTTCATCTCTCCTAGGAACTCATACAGAAAATTTGAGTTAATCCAAAAACAACTTGATTAATCTACATTGTCTCCCTGTCTGTGTGTGCCAGGCTGAGTGGCGCTACCTGTTATCCGGGGGGATGCCCGTCCAGCAGCTTACCAACCCGGCAGTGAGCTGGCTGTCGGAGCGCGGCTGGCAGGACATCCTGGGCCTCAGCGCTCTGCCCAACTTCAGCAGCCTGGCAGAGAGCTTCGCCAAACACATGCTGGGCTTCAAGGGGATCTTCGACAGCAGCCAGCCTCACAGGCATGCACAGATGCCTACTATGTTAACAGATGTGCACTTGTTTTCTGCATTTGTATTGTGCACATTCTATTGGCCATCTGACAAGGTGTGTGTGTGTGTGTGTGTGTGTGTGTGTGTGTGTGTGTGTGTGTGTGTGTGTGTGTGTGTGTGTGTGTGTGTGTGTGTGTGTGTGTGTGTGTGTGTGTGTGTGTGTGTGTGTGTGTGTCTGTGTCGGCTGAGTGGGTGTGGAGGGCGGACAACCGATGGTGAGGCGACACAGAATTCCTGCCCTCACTTCCTGGCAACAATGAGGGTATGGTAGAGGGGTTTTACCACGATGTGCAGATAGAGGGAGCTGTCAATGAGGTACTCTGACACGCGGCGCTGCAGGTCAGCATCCACCAGGAAATCCCCGGCCTCCTCTGTGCTTTGGTGGAAGTTGTAGACATGGCGAACCACCACTTTTCCTTGCTGTCTTGCCATCACGATCACCGTCTTCTGGAAGCTCACACCGGCAAAGTCTGGACTGGAAGTGGCTGGTGTGACAATGATGCGAGGTCGACCTCCCTCTGTGCGGGTGGGCTGCATGGCACCCAGCTCAGTATAGGTGGACCTGATGCTGAGAGGGAGCCAGCGAGGGGAGAATAGGGCATTCCATGTCACCCTCTTACTGGAGTCGTGGCCGCTAGGCCCTAGCTGGGTCTGGAAGCTGAAGCTGCGGTCATCACGGGTGGGGTTATTGATGACCCAAGGAGACCCCCAGGAGGATGACAGGTAGTTACGGGGGGTGAAGATGCTGCAGTTGACATCAAAGTACTTGGCCAGCTGGATAGGTGAAGCAGAGTGGAATTGGAAGGCTAGGTAGAGGAGCTCACGGATAGACTCGTAATACTTCAGCATGAGAGGGGACTGCTTCTGCAGACGGAAGAGGTGCTGAGGGGGGATCATGCCGTATCGGACAGCCCTCAGGGCGCTCTCCACTGTCAGGCTGGCAGGCTGGTTCTGGGTAATCCAGGCCTCCAGGGCCTCGTAGAGCTCCAGCTCACTCTGCAAAATGAGGTCAGAGCGCTGCAGTAGGGACAGCAGCAGGTCTTCGCTGATGGAGCCCCATTCTCCGCTCTGCAGCACAGAGGACAGGTTCCAGGACAGGTACTGCAGGCAGCTGTCCCGCAGGGACAAGTCCCCAGTTTGCATGGCATACTGGTACCAGCCCACCACATGGCCCGTGGGGGAATCACTAGACAGATGTTGGGTCATATATTGTGTCAGACCCTGCTGCAAGCCCCACACATGGTACTTGCTGGCCAGCTTATGCAGAGGAATGGCCTGATCTAACCGCATTGAGATGTCACCACAGTACAGATACCTGCAGGAAGATAAGCATAATTCTGTGAGGTGAACTATATTCAGAAGTTTGTTTTCTCTCCTCACATCTGAGTCACTGAAAAAAAAACCACACACTGTCTGATTTAGACTGTGAGTCCCACACAGCAGATATCATTTTAAAATATTTCACAAGATGAAGCATCTCACTCTCCCAGTACAAGGGAGAGTGGCAAAATGCTGAATGAAGAGCATTAGCTTAATATTTGTGGAAAATACTATAGCATCTATAAGCAGCTCCACAATTTCTGGAATGGTATTTTGGGTTTGATGAAACCGAAGATACTTATTTAATAAATTGTAAAGAAGTATCTGCTTTCCTGTCCCTCTCCTCTCCATGAACTGCCCACTGCTCTCCTCACCTGACAAACTTGTCAAAGACAGCAGCACAGTCGGGCGTCTCCCTCAGAACCAGAGCACTGGTGTTGCGGCTGAGCAGCAGCTCCTCAAACACGTCACTCTGTAGGGTGAGAACCAGGGTGTGAGCCTGGATCACCTTCACCTCGTCCGTGTTGATGGTCTGCACCCGGAGGGTGATATCACTACCATTCCCCATGGCCAGCAGGGTCTCCATACGCTGCACCAAAGTCATGGAGTGATTCAATACTGTGGCACCAGTCTCCAATGCTACGTCCTGCTTCAGGGCAGCTGTGGAAGAGAGTGCAAAATAGTGGACTAGCAACACCTGACAGAGACAGAATCACCTCTATTTGCCTGTTACATGCAGAAGAAATGTGATCTTGTCTAGCAATTCGCTATAAGCTATAAGCTATTTCTGAAATGTTCTCATTCACCTCTGAACTCTGATATACTAGTATTATACACCCTAATTTATTTGCCATTTGCACCAGACCGTAATAAATCTTATCAACCTTACTCAGCCTTCTGATATTTCTTCCACGGAAGAATTCCTGTGCTTCTGTTCTACAACTTGAAACAGATGCAGGACCATTGACCTTGTATGACACATCCTACAAGAACTAGAAAAGCGCTGTATAATCCCATGACTAAACCACGTGATGCTCTATATCAGAGATCCATTCTTGCGGTCTCAATTAGTAGAGAAAGAGAATAACATGCCAGGTGGCTGACTCAGAAAACCCTAGGTGTCAGGTGTTCAGAAATGATTCCTGAGATTGCAGCGCCATTACAGAAGGCTGCTTCTATGGGTCCTCTTGAGCGTAAGTGCAAGTGGCACATACTGGAGAATCACACATGAAAGACTCAGCATGACAAGCTGCTCTTTCCATTCTGCTTTGCCACAGCCATCAGCAGCCTTATTGGCCCGTTACTGGGGGTTTAATGAGACACAGGGGGAGTACTCTTGGCTCCCTGGGCTGCCTCCCAGTCTTCATATCTCCACCACAATCAAGCGCCTCCACTTCAAAGTAACCTTTTTTATTATTTAGTGTTACACACACCATATCTCTAGCTTTTAAAGAAACTAAATCATTTTCATCCTAGCCGGCACCCTGAACCAGCTGAGCTTGGGGGGAGGGGACATTGACAAATGACTTTGGCATTCTTGTTTTACAGTTCAGCCAATTGAAAAATCTTGAAATTCATTCATAATTAAGGGTATGTTATGTACTATGCTACAAGTGTCTCTTCCACTCAAGCTCAGAAGGGCTGAAAACTAAAGAAGAAAACTAAAGAATATCTAGCATTACATGAGTCTGCACCAGAGGGATTCCAAATGAAATACTGATCTATAATCTGACAACACGAGAATGGGGCCTTCGGTTCCTTTGGTCAACAACTCTGATCTACTTTATAGAGTAAGAAACCTTTTCCTCAGCCCTTGTACAGTATTACTGAGCTGGCACGCAGGCAGGCAGCAAATGGACTTGCCTGTCTTTCCTTGCACCCAGCAGACAGATAGATGAGGACAGGATGAGTAGAATAGATAAAACACCCCCTCTGCCCTGAGGCTGGGTGAGAGCCATACACTCATGCTGTGCCCTACTACCCACTGACAGTATGGGGGAAGCTGGACTGAAATAGAACAACACAGCTTCCCTTACAATGTAGGATTTTTTTTTTTTATGGATACAGAAGGGAAGAAAACAGTTTAAAACTACTGATGTCGTATGTTATCTTACCTCCTCCAACTGTGATAGAGTGGAAGTAGAGTGAGAGGAGCAGGATGCCCACATGGACCCAAGCAGGGATTCCTCGTTCACATGAGCGTACCATATCTTCTCAGTTATTCCCTGCTTCTCTTCCTTTGTCCTTTCCCCTCTTTTCCTCTCTCTGTACCACTCTTCTCCTGCCCCTTCTCCCGGCTGCTGTGCCTTTGTCGTGTGCGTGCGAAGGGTGCGTTGCCCTGTGTGGCGCCCGACTCCCTGTCCCGCACTCTTTATGTAGGACGCTGGCCTTTCCCTGGCGCATCTCGCATCTCGCATTGATTGGTGGAATCTGGCAGGGGCGTTGCTATGACGACGGCTTTGATTTAGAATTTCTCTCTTTTGGATGTTACATGGCATTGATCAGTGGCATCGGGCCAGCCAGGGGCTCAGCTTAATGTTTGGTAGAGTTTAAAAGTAGGGTTCGTTAGGTGCTATTAACAATCAATATTTAATGTGTTTCATGTTTTAAGGGCACTCATAATGGAGCAGATTTCTGAATTGGAAAATGTTGTTCATGATATCTCAGTAGAGTACAATCTGTGCAGTATAATTAATTACAGTAGTTTACCTTGGAGACTATTTGTACAAAACATAATTGAGGTTCTAATATGTGTCACCACTGCAACTGCAGTCAGTCTACAGTCATAATCCTTTTATAGGACGCCGTTTCAGCTGGGTACATTTCTTTCTCTAATGGCATGTTAATCTAGCTAATGGGAGGATAATTGCATTGGTATTGGGTCTGCTCATCAATTTAAGGAGTTTTGTTTATCAAATTCAAGTGCCAATCCAAAAAAAAATTCCGTCATATTAGGGATATTCAAATACATTCTTGAAGAGTTTGACCTATATATGTAAAATAAGCTTTTGTAACTTTCATAACACGTCATCACTCAAAACACGGGTCTGTTTTACTTCAATGTTAACAAGCAACCTTGTGCACCTTCAAAGTACATGTATAACAACATTTAGGTGTCAAGTACTATCAGTCCTGGCATCACAAACCTCACAGAGTGTAGAGCGTGATATACACCATTACTAACTGGGCATGGAGTTAATGGTCTGCTGCGGGCAGGGAACATGCTAACGTCCATGACAGGGCTATGACAATGAATACTAAACGCTTTAACCACACATCCTAGAATAACATGCAATAGCTGGGATAAGTGACTTCCAGTGTGAAGTAGCAGCTATGACATTGGTGTATAACCCCTATGGCCATGACCTTGAGGTCAAAGAAATGTCTAAAGTGACATTTAAATGAGCCTTTATTTACCACTCAGCTAGCATTGATCGTTCTGTCAGAGATTGGCCAGTCAATACTGAGATCCCCGTTAAAACCTTCTCAGAGAGATGAGCTGACTGTGGGCCTAACAGCTGACTGAGATGAAAACCAATCAATGCATCAAGCTAAGAAGCCATTTGTTCAATCAAAATATGTGTACTGACATGCTGCATTAAAATAAATGCATATCAAATGTCTGTCCAAAATCTAGATTCAGATAATCTACCATGACCACTGTGAGACAGACAAGGAGAGGCATCATTTCAGAGGGAATTGGGTTGTGGTGGAGCCCTGAGGGCTGCCAGGCTCCAGTAACAATGTAGGAGAAGAGGCGTCCTGAGAGACCCCTACCTGCGCCACTGCTATGAATAGCCTGACAGGTTCTCAGAGGAGAGCTGTGCTGCCGTTGTGTCCTAATGAAGCCTGCTACAACAAACTGGACTACTGCTAGACAACATAGACAAGGCACAGGATCGCACAGCATCTGCCATCTCCTCAGTCACATTCTGAAAGTTGCATAAGAATGAGATTTATGTATATGAGTGGAAAATATGGCTGCACCTGCTCTAATACTGTATGCTTAGATGGGTTTACTGTTTATTTCTAAGAAACACAATGAATGTACCTACATCATGGAAACAGAGTATACCCAAACACTCTAGCTGTGTGCATATAAAGAGGCTAGAAGTAAACCCAACAACCAAAACCAATTCCATTGCACTCTCCATCTATATTTTAATTGACTTCTCCACGACCTTCAGTAAGGTCACACTGTTTTCTCCATTGAGACCAGCTTCTATTAAGAATCTGTTAACAGGACTACAGAGGGGATGGATTGACAAGCCGCTGAATGTGTGAGAGCACCCCTCGGGACGACATCCATTGAGGGATCGATGCGCCACAGGGGGCTCCATCACATAGTATAAACAGAACCGTTTTCAATGCTGGCTAAATGCAGGTGTTAACATCAGCATCACCTTATTCTGGTGCTAAAACCCGAGGGGATGCATCAGTTAACCAGGTCTCCAAAACATTACACTTTTGATATAAACACTCAATACCTTTACATGCTGAATACATCAAGTGTAAAAAAATAACCCAGTATAAAACACATATTATAGCATAGCTATTTCAAAGCACCTCAATCTGCCATTGCATACGGATGTTGTATTATTTAGGTATAAAATTCCATTCTGTAAATGTATTATAATTGACCTCTGGTGTTTTGGTGCCATAAGGAATACTGTCTGATTTCCAGTTGTTAACTTCTGGCTGTAGATATACACATGGATTCAGTCAAGACAAACAAGCAGACACTCTGTGAAAATATCTTTAAAAAATACTCTGGTTTGCCTTTGGAGATCTAATGTTCTGTTTACATACCTATATTCAAATGACAGGTAAAATGACCAATTTGCTCAAACTAAAGTCACCACTAATCTACAGTATACAGTAGCACCCAACACAAAAATACAGTTGTTACAATGAATATCAATATAAGAAGAAGATCAAGCAGCAACCCATTAATATTTATGTTTCTTATCCTTCTTTCAGTCATAATAACGAGGAACAGTTTTGATGGGATGTTTTACATATAACTATTTTAGTATTCTAGCATATTACATATTAAGTTATGTAAGCACATTTATTCAAAAGAGCAATCTAAAAGCTTCAGATCAATGACATCCTTCAATGCTCCTATCACATGGTTGTTAACTGACATGGCCTACAACAGATCAATAACAAGATCAATTTTGTTGTGTAATCTGATTTGATTTTGTTTAATTGGAAAACACAGGAGTAATTTATCTTATATCAATATTACCCACCAGGTGGCTCTCCAAACTGGATGCTCGATCTCCCTTATCATGATGACTGGGCTCACTTATATGAAACAATGCTATAATCCATTAAGAATCCTTTGGGGGAGAAAGTACACAAAAGTATTATTCTCTTTCTATAGATTCCTCAGATATGGTGCTTTTTTAAAGTACAAATTAAGCGCTTCAAAAGCACACTAAATGTATACCACTGGTACAGTATGACTTATCCTGTAGGCCTATGTTGCCTATATACTTAGCCTAAGTACTGAAAGTGGGCCAATTTAGTCCCAGAAAGTATTTACAGCTTATCATTAAGTAACATCAATAGTACAGTCTAAGTATCTCACACAAATCACCTTTAAAGAAACTTAAAATAATCAGTACACTTCAGAAAACAAACTTGGTGAACTTGACTTCTTTTTGGTAAGGGTGAGAAAGCAATATTTTCTTTACCCGTAGGCTGTACTCTATTATAATGACTGCTTTGCTCCTGTATTCATCAATGTGTTCGAGCTTATTAAATGAAAGTCAGTGCGTGTCTGTCTCACTTCAGAGGTGAGTGGGCCCTTTGTTTGGACATAAGCTGGCTGAGACAAATAAGCAGGTCCTATAATAATCGCGCAGAATATGCAAAGCTGGAAACACTAACCACCGAGATGTTGGATCAAGAGACAGAATGGATGCGTTGAACTGAGGTCGCAGGATACATTTAAAGAATAACTGTACAGGAAAGCTACTCTGATTAGGATAATATGGTAGGCTACAACAGCAGAGTGGGAGTGGGCGGAAAGAGGACTGACTGTTCATGATCAAGGATTCAGTCTGGAGTACGTGTATCCCCAAAGTGGACATTTGAACGGACAGGATACATTATAACACACGGACCTAAAGAGAAGGTAACATCCACAGAACAAACACAACCTACCGGTCAAGGCGAACTTTTTTTCGGGGCGGATGATCTTTTCTGGAGCAAATATACCTGAATCACCTGTTGGAGCGGCGGCCACGACTATCCTCACCTTCATCAGGTAAGATGCTCCAAACGAATTCATCACTATGATCATCCAGAAATATTCCAAGGATGTATCTGTCTGTGGTACTCAAGTGAGTTTATACTGAACTTGAGGGTATTTTTTACGTATGATATCATTGTAATATTCCTATATGGACTTATAATTTTTATGTTTGTGTAGTATTCTTCTAGAAAGTATTATAGGATTATTATAGCCTAGTCATTTTGCGTAGGGAGCAGGAGCAATAGTTTATTAGTGGACATCGGAAAATGATAGAAAAAATTATAATATAAATACAACCTTCCCATTTAAATTATATTTTATCTCTATTTTGAATGACACTAACCATGTCTTGGAGCAAAGATGTTGGGCTGGGGCATACTCATGATGTGCCTAAAGCTAACATGTTTGCTACTGTGAATTGAAATTGGTGTAGCCTAAATATTTTGTATGAATTTGTAGGGAAATTCGCTGCAAAATGATGCCAATGTTGCAATATATTCACTATAGCAAGAATGTGTCAATATAGCAAAATCTGTATGAATACTTGTCTTAAATGTGCCAATATTGTGTGTGTGTGTGTGTGTGTGTGTATGTGTGTGTGTGTGGGGTG
>OMLI01031969.1:0-12211 GCA_900302605.1 Rondeletia loricata | reverse complement strand
TTGACTCAGACTCGTCCCTCAAAGACTTGAGACTTGACTTGGACTCTAGCTCAAAGACTTGAGACTTGACTTGGACTTGCATAAAATGACTTGTGAGCATCTCTGGTGTGCCCTGCCGCCCCCACCTCTTACTGCTGCGTCTGCATGGCTGCATTAGTCAAGCTCAAATGGGTTCCTGCCATGAGAAACAGAGCATGACATGCGCTAAACAATGGCAGGCAGATGACGAGCCATCTCTATTTGATGATGGCCGCTGCTGATGCGGCTGCTTTTTGATGTGGAGGAACATAAGGGCAGCATGATTCATTAGGAGGCACAGGTGGCCTAGGATCTAATGAGTTACATTTTGTACATGCATAAAAAAGCCTGTTTTAGCTAGAGTTGTGGTGTCACATTTTAGCGGTAACGTGTCCGATTGTTTCAGTATATTTAAGGCTAATAAGTGGCAAGGATGCATTGCAATTCAAGCCATAAAAAAGGTTTCCAAAGCAACAGAGGGGACTAAATTAAAAACAAAGCAGCTAACGGGGCAACAGAAGACCACGGCAATGACCATAATAGCTCATATATTTATTTGACTGATATATTTGTTGCAGCATGAATTTACTTCTGCAGCTTCTGTCTGGTCATACAATCAGGAAGTTATGAGCAAACCCCTTCGAAATCCTTAGTGTTGATGCTGTCATTCTAAAACCTGCCATCAACAACTACTAAATAAAAAAGGCAAATTCTGACTATCCTGATCAGTTAATTCAGATAATTGTTTGGCCACACCATGTTTCAGAGTAACAATGGCCACTGCTGGTATTTCTATTATACATGCACAGCTATTAACACTGCCCCCCTCTGGCTAGCTGGCTGGTTGGCTGATTGCCTGATGGTCCTCAAATAGTGAACAGGCCATGGTTATTCCATTGATCAGTCATAAGGTGAGAAAGGGGAGAAAACTATGGCCAGGGGACACTGAATACATTTTGTTCCATATCTAAAAGCAGAGGTTCACTCACTGAGAATTTTTGAAGTAACATCAGTGTGCTCAAATCTTCAAACTGAAAGATAAGAAAACAATATTAATGAGATTTTCTTGATTTTGTACCTTTGAATATTAAACCAAAAGCTGCTCAAAAAACAGCTTGTTTTAGCATGCTAGTCAATTCATCACAGGAACCACAACAATCCAAATTGTACCTGACCTATTAACTGCTTGCCACTGAGCACCATTTGAACGTTTGACCTTCTAACACCGCTCATGACATTATGTTGACATTTGAAGTAATCCCTCCCATGGTTCCTAATCCCAGTGGCCATGGACTGCCCTTACCCATCCTCTGATAGGCAGGGAGACAAACACAACTCTGGTACTCAGACAGGTCCATGACACCGTGCTTTAGAGTTCATGTGGCTCAAGCCATTGTTGACTATCATAAACAAACTCATAGCATTAAGTCATGCACTAAGCTTGAATGTGCAATATAAGGCCTCAGTGCCAGAAAGTGATTTTCAATCCCACCCTACAATTTACACTAAAATAGTCTAGAGGAAATACAATCACTACACCATCATTTCTACAGATTATTTTCAAAGACACAGGCCATGGGCAATTAAGACTAACCTGTATCTGGAGTTGTGTGATGGCAGAAAAGCCTCTACTGCATTACGTATACTGTGAAACAAAGCAGTATCATTTGCAGCACATCTACACACAATTACTTCAGTCAGTGCACTTTAAAGGCAGAGTCTGGAACATAATGCATGTTCAAGTGGGGTAACTTCTATAGATGGCAGGATAGCGCAAAGCAAGATAATGCTCCAACATACAACACGATTTAGCCCAAGCATGTTTGTATTTCCTGGTTTATATTCATCTCTGGATTTTAGAGAAGCCACAACACTATTTACGGTTAGATAATCCAGCTTTCCCTGTTAAACTGCATTTATGCCTGGAAAGTAGTTTTTTTTTCACTTTGCAATCGCAGAACGTTTATCTTGTACAATATGCCCAATGGATAAAAAAGTAATGAAATGAGAGGTACAAGGTAACAACCCATTTATTTAGTGATACATTCTGCAAACTAGAAATTTTATTCAAACTTCAAAGGCTAAAAAATGAAAGAAAGGAGGGAGAGAGGGGAGGAAATTCAGGGAGCAAGGAGCATCAATTCACAAGCGAGGAATGCAATTTGTTCAATCGACAACACAAATAGTACAATTTAGTTCAGGGAACAAAGCTTTTTTAAACATTTTCTGTTTTTCTGCCATTCCTTTGGAGCTAGAACATAATACAAAATATACAGTTATTGAACTTTGTAAAATCACTCACAGAGGCCTCTGAGAAGCATTTGAATCAACATTGACAATACTTATCTACAGCACTCTAAAGCTATTCTTGAATGTAATCATAAATATAGCAGACATGAATGTATGTATGCACATTTTGAACGCTTATGAGGTTACCATGTTAAACACTTGCATTTGTTAAAAGTATGACATCATCTGCAGTGAAAAAAATTAAATAAGCTTTCAAGATCAAGATCCAACAAGGTAACATGGAGAGAAAAAAATAGTATACAAATGGTTAAAAAGTTGTACCTTGTGACTGCCGAGACAGAAAGTCACTTTGTTGATACTTTAAGTACCCTAACGTGGTGACAGGTTTTGATCTATAAGAACGTAATGTCCGCACCATTACTCCTCATAGTGTTCTGTTGAACAAGTACTTTAGGGGGCAACATGAGATTGGGTAAGGCAAATCGGTGAGCTTATTTATGAGCTGAAAAAGGTCAGCAAAGTGAGGCTCAGGTCTCCCTGTAAAGGGACATACAAACCACCACTGCTAAGGGTCACACAGTAAACGCCACGACCGAGGTACATCAATATGTACAAGAGGGCGCGAGCGTTAAAAATCTCTTCAACTTCCGCCAGGTAGACCTCTGTACAGGAATATACAGAACGCATTCCAGGCAACCGATGGTAACCCTGTAAATAGCTTTATAATCGTTTTTCTACAATAATAATTTTATGAAAAAAGCTGATTATACAGATGATCAGTGCATATGACTATTGTCATTTAGTCACACCTAATGTTATCTCACACATCTCACATTTCTAAAACCCTGAACTTTGATACGATTCTATATCTTTTAACTAAATGAATAGCACACAAGTGGACCAGTTGGTAAAATTACACAAGTGAGGGTTCGAGGGCATTGTTTGAGGGGCGCTGTCTTATAAGACAAGGTTAATAGTGTTGCTAGTTACTAAAATAAGCTATCGTTTGCAGTGGCCACTTAAATCATTATTTCATATTAGCACACTTCAGTCAAATACTGTACATAAGCATAGGCTTATCCCACTCAAATGGATCAGTTGTAACAAGATCATAAGTTCTAGAGACACAAGGCTTTAGAAAACTAATGTCAATCTCCAGAGAATGGACTGCTCTCTAAACAGTTTAGATCTACAAAACACAAGACACAAACACTTCCTATAAACGTTATGAGGTATTTCAGTTTCATGAAAATTTAAACAAGGAGAGTGGATATATTTTTTTTTTTTTTGTTCATTTTTGTCAGGGGGGTGGGAGGGTGCATACCCAGAAATCACAGCCAAGCCACTGTAAATATTTTTAGTAAGAAGTTTTAGTAAGAATAGAAAGTTAATTTCCACATTTTTCATTCTCTGGAATGAAAACTTATATAGTGAGGGGTCAAATCTGCATAAAAGCACAATGCTTTATTAACCAGCATCATTTTAGGGCCACATCCTGAATTGCAGAATTTCCGGGGGGAAGTGCAGGAAAGTCCCGTGGTACGGGCATCTAAAATAAGGAGATGACCCCGAGTTGTAGAGAAATATACGTAGGTTCCTTATTAAGATTGCAGAAAAATTACATGACACCTTCATATATGAGTCATCAATACCTACCAAGTTCACAATAACTAGTTGGGTGCTGAAAACTGGTTGACAACACTGACATTAAGTGACCTCACTTACCAAATACAAGCAATCCAGCGCAAAATTATACAGCTATACAGATGCTATGTAAACTTACTGCTTATCTAAATAAAAAAGCCATTTTGAAATACACTAATAGCTTTCTCTCCAATCTGAGATTATCAAAAACAGTGAATAAATCGCCTTGAAGAGTTGAGATTTTCATAGTTTACATCATGTAAGTAAGTAGTTATATTAAGTATAGAAGAAATACAGTATTTCTTCACCAAAAAGCATTGGATTTAAAAAAAATATCCTAAACACAGCAGTTAAAGTATGGTGGGTTTTAGTACTCTGCTCTGTAATTGTGGTTCTTCTGACATATTGGGAGGGAATAGTCAGTAAAACTACATTTTAATGCAAACAAACTCACAAGAATTCAGTTTCCCCGTTTCAAGAGCACCTGAACTACCACTTCTACAATACTTTCATCTGAACCGTAGAATTATGACTATGCTGTTATTTGTGTTTACAGTAGTGTGATCTACTTTCAGCTGTTTAAGGCTACATTAATTGTCTGCGTGGAAATCTCATACGCTGCATGGCAAACTCAAAATCAAGTCAATGTCACACTCTAAGGCCTGAACATCTTTTAACATCTTTAAAGTGTTAATCTGATAGCTCGTTCCTCTGCCCTTTATATAGTATTGCAATTCTTGCAATATAGGCTTGGCAATGACAACATCTAAGTGGTCTTTGGCCATTTTGCCACAAGCGCACATTAGAAAAGCAGTTAATTGAGGTCCTTACTGAAACTGAAAAGTGAAATTATGTGTTCTGTTAAAGATACCATGCACCACTGACCTAAATGCAGTGAAATAGTTAGGATTGTCAATAGATAAAGATTTTTTTTTAAATTTAGTACATTATGCTTACATAAATAAAACTGTCCAAACCCTGAGTAGAGATCAGAGGGACACCAAAAGAAGGAAACCTTTTTATGCCTAAATATTCAACCATCCCAAGACAAAACATTTTGTCCATGGCAAAAAACTAACTCAAGCGACATGATTTATTCCTTGAAAGTTTAAGTCAAAAATATATACATACATAAAGTTCAAACAATGCAATTTTAGACAATGGCAGAAAATAAATCTGAAATAAAACCATTTCTCTTCAAGAAATATATCTACTGTCTGTGTGTGTGTGTGTGTGTGTGTGTTAAATACAGATTTAGTCAGTGACTATTCCATCTTTTAAAAGAAGGGGAAAATGAACTGCAAATCAACCCACAGATCATACACTATAGCAGCGAACTGTATTGTGCTCTGGCTTCTGGTGCAGTGGGGGAAGGTTCTAAGCAGAGCAAACACGATGGGAATAAAAAGGTGCTATACAACCATGAGACCTCATTGCAGTCAGCGGATTTGTTCTTGGTTTAAATCTCCAAATAAAGACCATTTGAAAAGAAGAACCACCTCGGAAGTTCAGAGTCAACAGTTTCTCCTACCTTCAGACTGGTAATGGGTGATTTTCTCTAAAATAGTCAGTGCTTAAACTGTTCACATCAGTCAAATTAGTAGATAATGTTAAAAGGTGTGAGCTAAAATTCTATCTGTACCACATACAAAATCTGAATCTCATGAAAAAACTTGGCATAGGAGGTCATAAAGCTGAAACAAGAGATCATAAATCATATGGCACCCATGATGGGCATTGGTAACAATGTATGTTTAGGAAATGATATTCAAACATGACACAAAGATAGGTGTGTAAACTAGTCAAAGCCCTGACTAGCTATAAACCATTATATGCCATAGGTAAATTGAACTACTTGTGTCATCTCAGATTACAATATCGTTATGATATATAGCTTTACGTTGTTCAAATAGCATTACAGCATGTAAACTGTGTTATCCAAAGCGTTTGGAATAAGGAGTAGTGAAAGCCTATTTTGTCATGATAATGGAAAGATGGCTGAAAAGGGCAGACAATGGGTAAGCATTGGGACAGCAATTCCCCTAAGCTCCAGCCTGTGCTGGTTTGCCATCTGAACTACCATAGCAAAGTTAAGTGAAGAGTTGCACACACAGATCTACCTCTACACAAACACACGTGCGCACATACATACACACAAGCACCCACGCACACTTGCAAGTACATATCTATTCGCACAAACAAACGTGTTAACAGGGGTCTCGATGAGCTTTATCTTTATACAATGAAACTCCTTTTTCATCGTCTGCCTTAAGGAGATGAAAAATATTATTTTCACTCCACACTTCCAAAACGACTGAGAAACACTTTGCCATTATTACTTGAGCATGTACAGAAAACCACATACAAAAATAAAATACAATAAAAAAGCACAGGAAAAAGAAAATAATTAGGATTTGAATGGTTTGATATAGAGAGCTTACTGTGCTGTCAACCTATACAATTTACCCGTTTCTTAAAGGAGCAAAGACTAACTAAAAAAACAAAAAACAAAAGCGGAAAGAGATAGTGCCTGGAGGACAAACAGTAATATTCACTGAATAGACATTTGTTAGAACTCCAGAAGAGCAGGAAAAAAGCAGATAGTGCATAAAAGGTTCTCTTTTTCATTTCTTTCATTTTTTAACTTAAAATCAAGCTGCATTAAATACAGGCTGTTTGTACAGGACAATTGCACTTCACAAAAACAGAAATATACAAACACACACAAGGAAATGTGAATCAAATTAATTACAGCAACAAAAAAAATCTTACTACTTAAGCTGATTATATTTTCTTTAAAAGAAAGAAGACCTGGTGGACTCACTTGTTATGGATTACTTTAGAGGGGAGTATTAGGGTGGGTGAACATAAAGGGGAGACAAGACGGTGGGGATCCTGAACTCCAGAGTGGACTGGTGCTGCACTATTCCAGGGTTGTGTGCATGCATCTCCTCTTCCTCCTCATCCCATGAAATTCCCTTCTTAGAAACCAAATGCTCAGAGTGGCGGCGAGACAGACTGCTGAGCTGAGCTGCTGTGGGTCTTGAGAGGATGGTGGTTTGTAAACTCTATGCTGTGTTAGTGGTAGGAGGTTGTGTTACCACATGTCGTCTGTGGACGCTGAGTCCTTGACAAGAGAGGAGAGGAAGGAAAAACCCTTCAGACTGGGTCTACATCCATGGGATCTCTGTATCAACAGCTGGACAGGCTTAATCATGCATGTATGATATAAACTGACAGATAATAAAAGTCATCCAGGAGTTGATAATGAGATCTTTAAGCATCAACAGCATTTTATTTAAACATATTTGATGCCATCCTTATTATTTCTACGAATAGATGCTCTTGAGATAAAAAAATATACCAAATATACCTTTGTTTATGAATACAGCATAAAGTCTGGCCAAGTGTACAAGGCAACTACATTAGTACAGGAACTAGAAGTAAATTGTAAAGTTTCTAATAGCATCTCTAAAAAATGAAGACCTTCAAGTTGCTAAAAAAATGTGGTGCATTGCACTTCGCACCATGTGAATTTATTAGTTTTAGATATACAGCAAGATAATAAATAGAGAGCGGCTGGTTTTGTGATTTATTTTTCAACTAGCTTTGGCAAACTTACCACAGCCAGTATTCAAGTGCAATGATTTTAGCGCTCTCTCAAACTAATACTGAACTACAAGTTTCATAAATTGAATTGAATCTACTGATTAAGAGTCAACATAAGTGTGACATTACTAGGCATTCAGCTTTGGAGTTGCTAGAAGATCTGTTTCCGTCTGTTCTGAGAGATGTCATGTTAGACACGACTATTCACTTCTAGTCCCTGTGGTTAACATGCACACCAGACCAAACTTATAAAAAGTATGCGCAAAATTGAAAGGGTGAATTTGCCATCATAGCTGTACATTCCTTCAAATATGGCCCTTAAAAAATCATTATTTTAACACACCACAATCATTATTTGGTTCTCAAAGTTCGCCAAACAGGTAATTTGTTGCCATTTGAAAAAAATCCAACTTCAAAATCCAAGGGCATTTTGCTCATTTCTTTTTAAGATTCTCCATTATTTCTACTATTTAATGTTAAGTGTGTTACTCTACATATAATTAAGTCACATTCCTTCTGCTGCTTACAAGATCCATTCGATTTAAAATAAACATTCCACTTCTCATTAACCCAAAGCCATAAACTATATTATATATGAAACTATAATTCTAAGGGACTGGTCCCAAGATCATACAAACTACTCAACCTAACTGGAGATAGCCTAAAGTCCGGTGAAACAGTAGCATGGATCCAAACCCATGAATCACACAGTTCCATTCTTAATTGAATTTGCTTGTTAATCATGTGCACATTTCACAATTCCTGGGACTTGCAGTCTGAAGAGGAAGTTTGAGCATACAGGCATCAGGCACACTGATTGGACTGAACAACTAGTGGAATGGATGCTGTTTGTAAAGCCACTCTATCCCAGTGTGATTTGTCAGGCTCAGGATTGGTCCTGGCCATGATGTATTCAGTAAAGCAGCCCCAAAGTCACATGTGCCAGTATTAGGAACTGTGAAATTCAAATGGTCATAATGCTTAACAAAGAAATATGGATGAAAACAAAAATGAGCAATTCATAGGGCTGGATTCAGGCTATGAAATAGAGGTGTGACATGGGAAATGAGCCAAATAGTTATGTACACAAGTATGGTCCTTTAAACTTAAAAAATGTTCCTGCCCTATTTAGGGGTTCTTTTTTTTGGTGCTGTTTTCAAAGAAGGAGCAATGTTTGAAAGCATATTTTTGAAGTAGTGGCAGTGAGTATTAAACAGATTGTGTGGCAGAGTTTGATGAATGACAGTGTAATAAAGGACAAGTTTATGTATTAACTTGCTTAGACTGATTTACTCATGGGTCACCTTAGAAGAATATTAACATTTAGCCCTGGGTAGAACAATGCAGAAAATGTCAACCTGTTACAACACCAAAATCACTATTGCCTAAACAGCACAAACTCACTGCTACTACTGCTACACTTCAACATAAACTTGGCATTGACCGTCCATTAGAACGGTAAATGCCAAAATTTATCCATTTGGTACAACACCTTTGGTTTTGGACATCCATGTGAACAGGATGATTTTTGGTTGCTCAGTAAATTTAATAACTACAGCCTAACAGCTAAAGCACATGTTGGCCGTGTCTGCTATTATTCTCATAACTGGTGAAATTGTCATGTTAAATGAGAACTATCTGTGGGATACATCACTGAAAAACATATTTCTAGTAAACATTTTTTTTAACCAAATATATAAAATAGGAAAATATAGGGCCAGAATTGTATTTTTTCCCCACTGTGCAAAAAACAAACACCACAACTAAGGTTAACCACTACTGTCCATAAAAGCACAATCCATACCTTTGGGCCTATTTTATGTTTGTGGAAAATAAATCTAATCATAGATTGTGTCTTTTGACAGCCAATATATTTCATTTATCTTTGAACGCTATTACAGTGTCCCAAAAGAAAGACAAGGTGTCAGACATACGTCACTTGTGAGACAAAATGCTTGTTTAGCATCTGTGAAATTAGTACCCAATTTCAGGACCAGTATAGGGCTAGTTAGAGGGCCATCCCAATGTGATTCTAGATCCATCCCGCTCCTCTTTTTCTGCATTATGCCACCGTTGAGTAGCTTGTTCTCAGATGTGATCACAACAAGCCAAAGGTAGGTAAACATTTCTCTGCATTGCAAGTCTGTTCCCTGGATCCTTGTCAATCATCACAAAAACAGACCAACTTGGACAGCTCACATGAGCTATAACATGATTTGTACCAGTGCTTGATTACAGCCCATTCTCAAAGAACATTAAGTAGGCAATCGAAGATGTCATATGACATATTTGATTGCATAGCGGTTGATTTATAAAGAATTTTAAAGGAACCAAACCAATAAAACAGCATGAGGCAAGTGTCAGATACCAATTTAAGGCAGAGTCAGCAATATACCATTATCATGCACGTGCCCGACTACCTTTCACTAAGCGCAACTACTTGCATACGCTGAATTATCAGTTTGATTCTTATACAAGACCTAATGGAGTTTGCACTATTTCCAGAATTGGTGACAGAACATTCAGTCCATCTCTCCTTAAGGGCTAAAACATGTCTGATAGACCCGTTTGGTATCGTCACTAGACAGTGATGTCAAACCAGGAAAGAGCCAACAACAGAGCTACATGAAACACAACTAAAGGGGTTGATTCAAGCCAGGATGGTTTGTATTATAAGTTGAGTGGAAAATAAAAAAAATGGATGACAATTAATAAGTGTAATGGACAGTGGACAGATGTTAAATGTAAAAAAATAAATAACATATACAACTAGAACATTGTTCCTGTCTTTGCTCAATAGACTGACAATGGCAAAATGTAATTTCTGGCACTAGGTCTCAATTTAACTTTTAATGAAACCAGCAGGCCTCCCTGGATTTAGACCGTTTTCCAGTTTCCATTTTTTATTATTTCTAGAATTACTGTTACCCAATTATTAGTAATTTCAGTTCACAAAATAGTCATATTTACAGCTTTTATACCACAATATTAGCATGAGGGATAGGTGCAATAATGACATATTTTCAATCTTTGATTTCATTTTTTTTCATAAATAATTATAATTAAGTATTGTACCAAATATTTCTTGGGTTATTCAGAAACTTTTGTCAATAATGTCCTGTCAAATATGTCCATTATTTTAAAATCTTCTCTCACATTGCTGCGATTTTTAAAAAGGGACCATCAATATCTATTTTTTTCAGAACTGTTCTTAGTCCCCTCCATTAATGTTTTCCCTTGTTGAGAATAAAACATTTGCATTTGAATGATTAGAGGTTATTAAATGCAAAATACAAGGTGGAATTCTGTGATGTGGAGATCTAGAGACTTATTTTCAAAAGCGTAACAATGATTCAGAGGCAACACAAAAGCAGTTAGGGTTGGCAAGTAATGGACATCCCAAACTAGGTCTGTCAGCCCACTTTACTTTTAAATGTTGTGAAATATTGCTCACATGGTCCAACTCTGAAGAGTAGTAGTAGTATCTGGTCTATTATTACCACTTCATCATAATGGCCTTCCACTTTCAAAAGCAACAGTCCATCTGATTTCATGGAGTTGTTGTAAAGTGGGATTATGTTTCATCAATGTGATCATTACCTTCACAAGAGGTCATGTAAAATACCTACCAGAGTCTCCAGGGTTAGTCACAGTTTACACACAAAGCAGCAGAAAAAGTATTGAGCTGCATTAACCTGTTGCTGTCTACCATATGGCCACTGTATGCATTCATTGTGCTCCTGATTGTGTTTGACATCCTTGCTTACTTATAGAGATTTGAGCTGATATGGTGTGCTTTTACACACTACTGACCTGTTTGTGCATTGTGACATAGACCCTCTAATAATAGACCACTCAATTCAACCAAATAATCTGATCACTTCCAGTGCCTTCAGGAAGTATTTAACCCCCTTGATGTTTTCTGTATTTTGTGGCATTCCAGCTAGGGCTGTAGTCAACCAAAGAAAACCTTGGTCGACCAAAACCGAAAATAATTTCCGATTGGTCGAGGTTGTAGTAAAAAAATCCTTTTTTTAATAAATAAAAATAAAAATAAATCTTCCTGGATTAAGTAAACGGCCACAGTGCACTGGATTTACTGTACTTGGTGGCCTAAATGAATTATATGAACTATAATTAAATATAAAAACTATTTGCAGTGTATTGGATAATTATTTTTAACATAATAATTTTATACAGAACACGCGACGCTGCCCACATGGACACGCACAGCCAGGACCTGGAGACGCATCTTTATTTTTATGCCACAATGTTGTGTGATTTAAGTTGACTTTTTACATAAAATCCCTTGGCATTTCAACCGTCTCAGCCTCCGTTCCTCTGCACCCGAGTCTACTTCAAGCCAGGTCGTTACAGAAATGATGACAGACAGCCAACCAGCATTCACCTTTATGTGTGTTCTTTATGTGTTTTTGTTTATATATCTGTTCGCCTATGTTAATTTAGTCATGCGAATCCCACCCACAGCCGCCAATATCTTCTGATCATAGGATTACAGCGTCATCAGGCCATTACGAGTGAATTTCTGCACTCACACAATATACCGGAGGAGATAGCCAGGACACCGGGCTCTCCGTGGATCGTTGTCGGCTCCGGCAGGCGTCGGAGGCAGAGGAGACACAGGAAGCAAAAGCGTGGATGCCGGTCCGGCCTACTTGCTAGGCTAA
The DNA here is from genome assembly GCA_900302605.1 of Rondeletia loricata. Taxonomy (NCBI): domain Eukaryota; kingdom Metazoa; phylum Chordata; class Actinopteri; order Beryciformes; family Rondeletiidae; genus Rondeletia; species Rondeletia loricata. Next base: position 2 of record OMLI01031969.1, on the reverse strand, counting down.
GG
>OMLI01031968.1:2500-15546 GCA_900302605.1 Rondeletia loricata | reverse complement strand
GGTGCCGCATTATGGTTGTCGTCTCGGTGAAGTTTCCGTTGTCGTGTCGGTTATTTTGTGTTTCGCAGTCGGCTCTGCTGCAGCGTCTGTTGGTTTTCCCCCACGGCGCGTCCCTGCCTCTCTCTCTCTCCTGCTGCCGGGCCCCTCTCTGTCTGTCTCTGCAGGCACGACGTCACGCCTTGATCCTCTTTCTGCAGGACGAGGAAGTTCAGCACCGCAACACATGTGGTTCATAGAAAAGCATTGCGATACAGATACACGCCTGTGCCGGAATGTAGATTGTAATACGTCTGCTTGCTGCTAGGCCTGTTTCCAGTCAAATCAACCCCACCTCTCCCATGACAGCGAGTTTAAAACTCATCTCCAGTGGCCTGTGATGACTGTCAACATTGCAGATGCCCTATGAAGGCCTGTGTGTAAAGCCCATACAGGCTATTCAACATGCATGGTAGAAACCACATGAAAACCAAATGAAGCTGCTTGAAGTCCATTCCTTGTGATTAACACATTCAGGTCCCTCCACACTCATAAGCACTTTAAATGTTATGTCATGTCTGATAGTGTCACTTTTGGGGTTTTATATTTTGCCTTTAGGTGTATCAAAGTAGAAGACAGAATATCAAAGTAGACATGCTGATATGAATTTAGATCAGTTAGACAAGACACGGCTAAAGAGATGAGAATATAATTAACCTGCAAAAATGGCTCAGATCTTTCTCTAAATCGCATGTAAGTTCTTTCAAACAGTTCACCATGACACCTGTGGAAGTATATGGAATGGCTTGCATGTCATTTTGAGAGTAACGGTTTCATTTCCTGTTGGCTGCCATGTTTGGAGTCTTTCAATGGTTGGGCTTTATCTCAGAGCAGACACTCTACACAAAATGACCGAGTTGGTTAGGCTCTTTGGCAAGAATGGGCACGTTTGGCGTGGGGCAATAAACCAGTAGGCTAACATTCAGTCTCTGACCCCAAGGCCACCCTCCCACTGCTATTTATCCAGGATCTACCTGCTGACCTACAATCAGTTTAGTCTTTCTAGTAATTATGAAGCTATATCACGGATCTTTTAACCCCATGTGAGCCAGATCGTAGCCTGAGGTCTTCGGGCAGGCTGCTATTTTCTGTCCCAAAATGTAGGTTCAATCGCTTCTTTCCCACCTGGACTCCTAGACTTTGACCTGACCTGCCTGACCTTGACCTGACCTTGACCTGACCTGCCTGACCTTGACCTGACCTGCTTGCATCATCTTTAAGTCACTTCTTTAAACTCATTTAATGCTTTTATGTAATGACCATTTATTATTGTTTTTGACCTCCCTTTTATGACTCTTGCCTTGCTTTTATATTTCTTACCTTGTTTTTGTCTTACCTTTGCTTTGGCTGTTGATTTTATGTGTTTTTTTAATCCTTTGCAAAGAAGCTTTGTAACTGTGTTTTGAGAAGTACTATATTAATAAAGACTGGTGTTGATTATGAACATGATGGTGAAGGGGGTTGAGGAGGAGTGTGTGATCAGCACTCCCACTCTGTGAAGCTTAAAAGCCAGTTTGCATCTACTCTGCATCAGCACTGCAGGCAGGATCTTCCAAACCACATTTATCAAATGTCATGACATTTCATGACTTTCAGTATTTTTGACGCACCGTTAGTCAATAAAAAAATATATATTTTACACACACGATGGTTAGACTATATTACTTATTCTATAACATGCAACAGCAAATATCATGACTTTTGTTCATCACATATTGCAGGATCTTCCCAACAATTTCCCTTTATCACAGTCATTTATAGGCACACATGCTAAATGACCACACTAACTTCTCTGTTGGTGCTGCCGTATGTTTGCCGCATGTTTTAATTGCTTTTCGTGGTGTCCCTGTTGTTCATGCTGTTTGCTGTCTCCACGTCCTTATGTGTGTCCGTCCAGCTTATGCCTGTGCTACTTCACTGTCTTTTTCAACATTACTGTTTTTATTGTTTTCTGTTGCCTTCTGCAAACCGCTAGCCTTCTTGTGTTATCTCCCTGTTTTATGTATTTTCCCCTCCTTCCCCCAATTCCCCAGGCCGTCACTGTAAAGAAGAATTTGTTTTTCTTCCCGGTTAAATAAAGGTTAAATGACTCAAATGAAAATAGAACAGCAGTGAAGCAGGAGTGCAGCATGTGAGACTTCTTGAAGTGGGATTTGGTTACATCTGTACAGAACCTGAACTTACTGAACCTGCTGCCACACGACCTCAGATGACCAGGGGAGCGTGAGGTCCTGTCTGCCCCGAGAGCGACTGATGGGAGGAACAGGGCCAGTTCATGTTGCTGCTGGTGTGAGTGATAAAGTGCTGAATCGTGTACAACTCACGTTCTTCAACCCACTTCTTGTCCTGAGGAAAGTGGGCTGCCTTCACTGAATACCTAAGCGTTATATCGCAGGTCTATTCATTGACAAACAGTTTAAGAGGATCATTAATTAAGATTAAGATGATTTTGTTGGCCAATTTTTTAGTAGGTCACTGAACAGCTCTGCTGGAGAGGCTGGAGGCCAAGTGCCTTGCTCAAGGGCACCTCTGTGGTTGTTGAAGGAGGGGAGAGCATCACTCGTTCACTTTCCCTGCCCAGATGTTCCCAGCTGGTCCGAGGACTCGAACCGACAGCCTTCCAGTTAGAAGCCCGCTTCTCTAACCTCTGGGCGACTGCTGCCCACATACAGTATGAAATTGTATTTACGGGCTGATTTGGGTTGACAGACAAATGCTTTTCTTTCTTCTGGGGGATTTCTTGGTGGGTATTTTGACAGAGGCACTTGAGATTTTCCACTCAGGTAAAGACTGAGTAAACAGACTGGCTCTGAAGTGGAGAGGGTAGCAACATGGTCCACTTAGCAAACCCTTGTATCCATGAAAGTTTAAGTGTAATGAGCGTTTTTTGGCTACATCAGTAGTGACGTAGTAACTGAAAAGGTGGGTAATACAGCCGCCATTAAGGAATCTCTCTTCAAGCTATCAATAATACTTTCTTCCCCTTCCCACTCACTCAGCTCCCTCCTCTTTCATCTCCTCCCACCTCTGAACCTCTCTCTTCTCACTGTCAAAACTCCCTCCTCTAATACTGAATTCATCCTACATCAAACTACTTTTAGAGGAGGCAATAATGATGTTTGACACTGAATTTGTTTCGGAGCAGGTAAGAAACCGGGTTTTAATGAGGGAATCAAGGGTTTTGTCAGTTCAAAGAAACCAAGTGTAGAGGACAAAAACAAAGGGGTTTGGGAGGAAACCGGTTCTAGTGGAAGAATCCATGTTTCAAGGAGAGATTTGTCAGTGGAAAGATAGAGCAACACATTTGATTGTTGCCAAGAGGGAGTTTTGGAAACCAAACGAGGTGATCGTGCCAGAGGAATGAAGCAGGTTTGATGGGTAGATGTCCTAAAATCGTCACTGTATCCGACGAGGAGCAGGACATGCAGTGACCCCACCACCTGTCATGCTGTGTTGCATCCAGACCTGCAGCAAACAGCATTTGCAAATCATTCTAAATGTTTGTTTTAACCTGCTTGGACTACCAGATGGGTGGGGCTCATTACCAATGAATGCCAGAAAGTTGAGACTTGTTTAGTGCATTTAGTATTGCGCAACTTATCTGATGCTATCTGAATTGTCCTGATGCAGTGAACCCCACACACCCAGTGCTCCAAGTCCATTTAAACAACTGCAAAAAATCATTTGCAAAAACTATTTGACCTGAGTCTGACTATGTCCGTGGTAATTGATTGACAGGCTCTATTTCCCCACTGAGAGAGGTGGGTATGCTTTGTATACCTGTATGTGACTTTGACTACACCACAAGTCCATTTAAGAAACCCTTCTACTGCATCCATGCAAATCAAAGTGCAGTGAGTGTGTAGTGTTGGTCGACTTGGTTTGCACATATCATCAGGGCCCACTGACACTTTACCCACACAGCAGCGACTTATGATGGACGCTGGATAATCTGATAACACCCGGATAGCTTGAAGTAGTATTTTTTGAAAAAAAATTCATCCTCACTTCCCTGGTGCATTCCCATTCCAGTAAACACAAGTCTTCATGTTTGTTTTCAGAAACAGTGAATATGGGTTCCAAGGGACTACAGACACCAGTCGAAGCCTACAGCGACATCTGGTGGACATCACGGGTAGCTGCAGTTAGAAATTTGACTCATCACTCCTGTTTGGCAAGGCAGACATCTCTCTTTATGTCAGACTCACTGAGACTTGAAGACCTTTTCCATGCTTTGGTGACTAATGTGGTGCCCACTGCCTATTCTTTTCCAATGCAACACAAGCCCATATGGGGTTGTAAGGCTGCCTGACATCTCTTGACGTCCCCTAATCGCATAAGGGACAAAACCTATTCTAGAGTCATAAAGGCATCTTAGAGGCTCTAAACAAGGGGCTGAAATCTTTAGCAATATTTTTTGACTAACTAATTAAGTTATTATCCCCGCCAATCAAGAGGAGAACAGAGAGATTTCGACAGAGAGCCCCGTGAAGAGATCAACCCCGAGCTTAGGACCTCATCAAAGGGAGATTCCTCAGCTATTCCTCATCTATTCTGGGAGCAGAGCTGTCAATCATAACCTCATCAGACACAAAGATTCATATCAGAGGACTGAGGCTGACACTGACAGCTGTTACATAACCACAGATAATCCACCATGTAAGATGGAGCGCTGTGATTGAACACACACACACACACACACACACACACACACACACACACACGCACACACACTTACACACTGGTAGACAATAAGGGACACCAGCTGCCACACAGGGCACTTTCTATGGGGCCAAGAGAAACAGATAGAACTGGCCAGTTCAAGCACCAGTGTGCAAATGGCCTACTTAGAGTTTAAACTGGGTAATTAGATATCTAATCAGGGCTCACATTCTCAGCCCCGCTGGACGTAATGAAATGCCCGGCTCCTGTCCTTGTACGTGACACTCCAGATTCACAGGGGCCACGGCAGCTGTGACTGCCCATACAGCAAGAAATACATGTCACATCAAACTGTGTCAAGAGATGTGTTTTAAAAGGAATCCGGCAACAAATCCAAACGAGGCCAGCTGATGCAAGAAAAGGACTGACAATTTCACTTTTGCACTTTTGTCAGTACATGTGTCAGTGTGCACGTTCTTGTTGGATTCTGTTTGTCTGTATTTTTTAATCCGAGCACCTGAGACACACATATCATCACACTTCTCCTTAGAGCACAGACATCTCTCACTTGCTCTAAGATGATTTGTTTAAAAATATATTTTAAAAAATGGCCAAAAATGTATTTGTACTTGTAGATGATGTTCATTCAAAATATATTTTGAGTGGTCAAAATATATATTTGATATACTTGCAGTTGTCAATGGCACATAGTAAAATAATGTATTTTCCACTGTTTTCAAATACATGTTCTGGTCGTAAGTAATTGTAATTTGGTTAAAATAACAAACTGACCAATCAGAATAAAGAACCCAGAATAAAGTTCCTTTAATACTGCTGATGTGGAGCATTTCATGCATTCTTAAAGGATTCTTTACAGCACCTTAAAGGTCCTTTGTAGAACAATTTTGATGTTGCTAAAGAGAACCCTTCTAAAAGGATTCTGCAAAGGCACAGGCCTAAAGAACCATTTTCTGGTACTATGTAGAACCCTTTTTGTGAAGAGACTATAGTTGGCCAGGTGTGTGTTTACAATTGTGATATAATGAGAAAGTCGCTGATGCTCCGTTAAGTTGAGAAATCATTAGTAAATTCCAGTTTCTACCTTCCATATCATTATCAACTTCTGTGATGCATATCATCTTCTGTCTTATTACACCTGTGAGCAGCAGCTGTGAGGGGGGTGATAGTGCTGTGAATTGGTGATACACTGGTGTTACCGGGCTTTACGTGAATCCAAATATTTAGGCTGTGTGGAGGAGATCAGGTATCCACCGGGCCCGAGGTTCCCTAATGAGTTTTGATCTGGAGGGAACAGGGATCATGGACACAGACTGAGCCAGAGGGTTAGGGTTAGGACAGAGGGGTGAACGGACCAGAGTATCCACCTAGAAGTGAAATCAGGAAAAACCCAATGGCTCCAAATGCTTCCTAATAAAATGTTCAATAAACCAATATTTCTGGTCAACAGCGACTATTCCAGAGTTTATAACTGGCCTTTAATAGATAGAAAGCTTTGGACCAGTGTGCTGACCATGTGGTGTGAAGGCATGGTTTGGAAACCCAGTGCTCTGTTGTCACATTTGTCTGTCCTCACTGTACAAAACCAACTTACCTGTTAAGTGATGAGAACATGGACACCAAAATCATCCATGTGTCCCTGGTAGATGGTTGGCTCCGGTGCTGCATGCAAACACTTTAGCATACACCATGTTGAGTGAAAGTTTTTATCCAAAGTAAGAAGACTGACCTAGTAATAAAAAGTTCTAAGTGGTTTTTATTACCTGGGCCTGTAGATTCATAATATATTTATATCATTAACTCAATATAGCTGATGTAGCCAGGTTTATTTTTGGGACTATTTCAGGTGAGCAACCACGTATTCATCCGCTGCGCAGAGATTTGTATAGCTGCACACAGTCTCCAATTGCCCAACACCTTCACTTCCTATGGAAACAGGGAAAGTAATCCCTGGTAGTTCAAAACAGTACATTATTTTTATATCGTATTTTATGAAAAATGTATCAACCTCCTACACAAAACTGCCAGACTTAATCACATATCATTTAAGATTACTAACTGTTTGTCTTTGCAAGTTCCCATTTCCTCAATTTTGGTGTCTATGTTCTCATCACTTAAAGGGCAACTCTCCCCAAAACGTGGTCCATCCCTCTAAGAGTAGGCTACAGACAGGAATCAGAGCAGTCAGGGAACCAGCAACCAAAGAATAGCTTACACAGGATTCCCTCCTCTCTCAACATAGGCTTACTTGAGAAATGTGTTTTCATATAGTATGAGAATTTGACACCAATGTATGTTTATGTAGTAGTGGCAGGAAACAACCCTAAACTCAGATTCAACTCATATTTGCAGTATCAAAATCCTGCCATCCTCCAGTCCATCCTTCACTAATAACACTGAAAATTCATGTCAATGGTAATTAGTGATGCATATGGGTTATTCCAATAAAAACATCTTTATTCCAACCATGAGGCTGTTATCCTAAGTAATGTCAGCAGGGTGGAAAGCTTGGGCAGTTATTGAAATTCCAAGCAAATCTGTTAAATGCAGAGCAGATCTGTGCGTCATTGTCTGCCGGTAGATGAGTGTTATCCTATCTAAACAGGACAGGAGATTAATTCAGCGCCAAACGTCCCAGCCTGCCCCGCACTCTCCTGCTGTGTTCAAGTGATCCTCGTAAAATATAGCTTCCGAGATGTCGCCGCATGCAAGTGCTTATGGTCGGAAATAATAACGGAGCCTGTAACAAAAGTAGTAGTTTTAGTGGCACAGAACTACTTTAGAGACAGTTTGTATTTCACTCTTACAGAAATAGTTCACCCCAAAACTCACGCTCGTGTCAGTTGAAACACCGGTGACGTTTGTATGTCCACATAACACACAGCGAGTTAGCCAGCGCACATCCAAGACATGTCATAAAATTACTCCAAACAGCTCGTGCAGCATAATCCAAGTGTTCTGAAGCCAAACGATCGCACTGTGAGTCCAAAAGACCTGTGTTTACACCTGTATTCACCTGTATTTACACCAGTATTTACACCAGTATTTACTCCAGTATTTACACCAGTATCAGTATTTACTCCAGTATTTACACCTGTATTTACACCTGTATTACCTGTGTTTACACCTGCATTACCTGTATTTACACCTGTATTACCTGTGTTTACACCTGTATTTACACCTGTATTACCTGTGTTTACACCTGTATTACCTGTGTTTACACCTATATTTACACCTGTATTTCCTGTGTTTACACCTGTATTTACACCTGTATTACCTGTGTTTACACCTGTATTGCCTGTGTTTACACCTGTATTTACACCTGTATTTACACCTGTATTACCTTTCACATAAAAATCGTACCTAATGCAGCTTTAAACAAAGAGTGAAAATAGAAACATGCAACAACACTAGGCCTAATTGTTTCCAGAGAATATCAAGCAATAACACATAATGGTAAAGTACATCACTTTTATCATCAAAAGCTGACATGGCTTCCACACTCTCTGCCATAAGACACACCACATAAACGTCACATCAGGGCAACTCGGGTATCAGAACATTTCCAGATTTACTCTGTCGTATTTACCTCTAAATTCCCAGAGTTCCGACAGTTCCTGAAGGCAGCATCTGTCCTCAGGACGCTCGACGCCTCGGCGCAGGGACACTTGTCCTGAACAGCTGGCAGAAAGCGGCGTGTTTTTCTTTCTGGGCTTAATAACGTGGTGTTGGTTTACCAGCTCTGGGGATGTGAGCTCTCCCTTTGTAACGCTTAACCAGGACTTAGTGCTCTTTGTCCGGTTTATATTTTAATTATCTGCTAAACTGCGGCTGAGGGCCATGTGGGAAAGCGCAGCGGTCTGACCTCAGGACATGTCAATCATCCAGGAAGGAGGAGGATTTTAGATTTTCTATGGATACCTGATTATCTTTTTGACACATAAATACAGGAATATCTGTCTTTTAGTAGGCCTATGTCAAGATACATTATTCATTCAAGGCCCATATTTCCCCTCTGATAGCAGAAGGACTTAACTCTAAGTTGGGTGATGCTGTACACAAGATCCTCTCAATGAGCCATTTTCTATTAGCCTACTAAAATATTGAGTTTAAAACGTGTTTGGTATACATACCTAAAAACCAGCATTAAATTGTGATATAATATGCTGTATATAATATCAGTACCATCAAAATAAGTTTGAGTTTGACGCCATCTGTTGGTGATCTGATCCAAGCAGTGGCTCTTTGGCTGGGAAACTGATTGGATGGGTTCGAGTCCAGCTCATGCTGTCTGAAATCTGAAGGGCTTGTAAAATACCAGTGTAAATGTTCCTTTAAAAAGACCCTCCTTCCCCTGTGGTGGTCTTGGGTGAACTTAAAGTGATGATTATTTTTATTCCAGGGTGGATATTTATCATGTTTTTCTAGGATACAGTGTTTTGGAATAAAGCACTTCATTTGAGTTTCTAAAGAAAGATGTCCAACATCTGAAAAGAGTGATAAGAACACAAAATTAGAATACATTATTGCACTTTTTAATGGATCGTAGGTGCAGTAAACTGAAGTCCTTGGTTGACTACGTGAAAACACTTTTACAGACTGGATCCTCCATATTTTAGAGCTATTGAAGAATTAACTTTTTTCTAAAATCGATAGCATTTTGGATATTAACACCTCATTTGGCTTATATGGATTTGAACTAATTTTTCATTCCCTCTCCCACTTTTACTTTTCCTTAATACTTTTTTGTCTCCCAGGAAGACTAGCAGCAGTCATCTCGTGGCAACAAAGATCATACCGGTATTAAAAAGAACTGGAAAGCTCAGTCACACACACATTACCTCACACAATCTCCATTTCTCGACCACTCCCAGTTCAAAGGAAACCCTCTCCTGCTGTCTGTCTGTGATGAATATGAAGTAACGGCCAGATGATTTGTCCTTGTGTTTGTCCTCCTCTGATACTTCCTCTCTGGGCGTCAGCCCCCCCACGAAGAGGCTAATCTGGTCCCAGCAGGGCCGCTCTGAATGAAGACATCCACCAGTCACCACCGAGAAACACTCAGATGTGCTATTGTCCCTGAGTCAATAAAGGCTAGTCACCTTTTATATCAGCAGTGAGGACGTTTCCAAAATGCTATAGCCTATATTAGAGTTCCACTGATAGGAGGTTTTGAAGGCCTTACTTGGTCAATAAAACTGATTCTGATTTGTTTTCTTCTTCATTTATTGAACCTTTATTTAGTCCATGTGGTCATCAACAGCCTCTTTTCTAAGACGACAGTTTAACACTGCATTATAAATAGACGGAGAATGAGAAAGAAAGAGAGATAAAGGACGAGACGAGAGACAGACCGTAGCCTCCCTGTAGTCTTTAAGGGATTGAACTAATACAGTGGAACAAACGAGAGAGGGAGATCTAAGTGGAGCAAGTAGTTTGAGTTGAACAGACCCTGTGGACGGGTCTCTCTGGCTGTTTGATGTCCCCAGGGAACGGAGAAATCATGTAAGCCCCCTGTAATTTACTGTTTGGGGTTGCCAGGGTAGGGTTAATTCCCATGAGGATCTGCTCCCAGTGTTTTTATAAAGTCAGGATTTGTAAAGCTGCTCTCGTTGACCCCCTGCAGATGGGACAGAAAAGCACCGTGCTCCCCCTCAGGACTGTGCATGTGTGTGTGTGTATAAGATACTTAAATGCCTGGAGAAGGGGAGCTATGCTTTTTTGGAAACACTTCACAAACATGGCATTACAATTTTATTAGGTGTCTACAAAGTTCTCTTTCTTAAAGTAATCTGTGGCATTTTAATATAAATTAATGTTTGTTTTGCTACTCTCTATCTCCGGTTGATAGAACATAACAGTGATTCAACCTAAATCCAGTTCATGATACATTTGCTGTTGTAAACACCCGGTGTCTGGTAGGTCTTTCCTGGGAAAAAATCCTCTGGCGGACAGTAAATGTTGTGTTTTAAGTTTCCAGCAGCAGAAACAGCGGTTTGTTCAGAATAAACAGAAGAAGAACTGGGTAGTTAGCATGAGCAGTGATAGCCACCATGGCTGAACAGACAAAGAAAAGAGCGACACCTACAGAAACTCAAACTTCATCAACAGAAAATCCAAGGAAAAAGACTGGACTTCACTGGAAACACTGTTTGATTGACAAGTGATATAAAATTAAAATAAAATTAAAAACAAGAATGTCACAGATTACCCTTTAAAGCACTTTATTGCCATTTTTAGCAATTTGGTGTCTGATAGAAGAAGGCCATTAATTATAAGGCTTTCAAATTCAATTTGAACACAGAGGTTGTAACCGATGGTCACTGCGTTCATAGTTGCAGTCGTTTTGTGACCTCTGAGAACTATTGGTTTCTGTGTTGCACAGTAAAACGGTCATGATTTTCAGAAGCCATGATGATAGAGAAAATCAAGTCTCCCACTCTCCCCCCAAACCTACACCTATGGTCCCAGCTAGGATTCTACTGCACCAATACCAATATTTTTGGGTTGAAGCAGAAAATAGCCAATATTTTGTGCCAATATACTGTATATTTAAATTTGACCATTTCCTTGCTAAAATATTACAAGGATTCAGAGTTACCTCCAGAATTGTATTCTTGGCAGGATGGACAAACCTCGGAAGCATCTAGATTGTCATGGGACACTAAAACTCTCTGAGACCCATATGAATGAACTGCTTTTAGTTTGGGTAGCAGCTCCTTAAGGCAGGTTTCATTTCCAGGTTTTACAGACTGACACTCCTGAATCTGTTGGGTAAAATCATATCTGACTGATGACTTTTGATAGAGCAAAATGATGCAAAGTGAAGTGGTTGTGCTTGGTCTGCATGTACCGTGAAAGGCCAATATCAGCTCGATATATCCGTAAACCGATACATCAGTCTAGCCCTAGACCCAACATATATGTTATTAAATGTATAACATCCCTTATCCACAGCCTCGTCCTGTTGCCCTCCAGTCCTCCCAGTCAGCCTCCCCACCAGCAGCCCGTCTGTCTGAGTCCGACCCGCCTCGATCCTGTTTACTCGTCTCGGAGGGCGGGGTCCAGACGTGCCGGGGGAGTAGCCGCGGTTCTTAACTGTCACGGTCAACTCCTGGCTGCTGTGGAAAGGGAAGGTCAGGATTACGAGAGGCTGTTTGCTCTCGGAGGCGCCCTGTAACCCCCCCCTTCACCCCTCGCCCTCCCCGAGGCCCGTCGGCCTTCAGCCTGCCCTCACAGACAGAGGTCACGGTGACGACCTCCACATGGACACACTGACCGCTGCTATTGATGGAGTCACGAGGCACAGCGGCGCCCCCCGACACTGTGGAAGCCCTTTTATATCCATTGTGAAAGTATTACGGTCTTGTTCGTTCATCACCCTAGAAGAGAGAAGTGGAATGGTAACGTTAGCATGAGCAAACAGGAGCATTTGGTCAGATTAAATTCCTCATCTGTGATGTTTTATATACCTTCCCAATTGCATGTTAGTAAGCGATTGGTAACAGAGAGAAAACAAGATTTCATTTGAAAGTAATGAAATCTAGTTTTTAGGGCAGTTAAAGGTTTTTAGATGTCATTTTAGAGCGGCTAAAATATTCAGTATTCCCATTCGCCTTTTGCACACCAGCTGCTTTTTGCTCTGCTCTGCTTTCACTGACCCTGTCACCGATGTGTTTTCTTGTCTTCTGAGCACCAGATCATGGTTTACATGGTTCGGTGTATTGTTTTGTTTTTGTTTTGTTTTGAATCTAGCCTTTCTGACACCTGGGTGAGGCTAAATTGCTATTTTATTATATAATGTTAGATGATTAAAGTAGTTTATGAAAAGCAGACACATATGCCACAGCAGTTATGGCCTCCACTTCTCTCCTGGCTGTGACTTAGCTCATATCTCAAAGGCTCAGTCAGTAGTTGCAGTATAACGTCCGCTCTTCAAACACTGTTGTCCCTCTTGTGGCTTCATCTGTATTGTGATTAACTGGATTAAAGATACTTCTCCCTCTCACTCTGATTGACTGTCTAAGGGTTTGATACAAGGATAGTATGTGACAGCTAAACTTGAGTTTGAAAGGTATTTTAAGGATGGAAAAAGGCACATTCACCTTAAACAAACACTAGGATTAAAAAAAGAGCTGTATTATGAGTTATGAAGGGCGAGGAAATCTCTGAAATGCGTATTCTCTGCCCACAAATACAAAATATTCAATAATGTGTCTGAATATGAATACAAACTGTATATGGTCACGTGATTTCTGGTTTGGTCACAGCTTGAGCCAAATGATTGAATTATTTTCCTCCATGCCAGTCAAGTCTATGATTAAATATAA
>OMLI01031967.1:0-14214 GCA_900302605.1 Rondeletia loricata | reverse complement strand
GTGTGTGTGTGTGTGTGTGTGTGTGTGTGTGTGTGTGTGTGTGTGTGTGTGTGTGTGTGTGTGTGTGTGTGTGTGTGTGTTTTATGTAATTAATATGACCTCTGCACAATTATATCACTATTAAAACGTCCCTTTTCACATAATTTTATATGGCCCACTGACCACACTTTTGTTTCAGAGGCACCAAACTTCAAATGCTATTTTAACCAGGCTGTCAAGACTTTCACCTGTGAGACTACGAGTTGCGGACCAGCAAATTTCACTTGGATGTCCTGCTCTCTGTCCAATGACAGGTATGTTTACTGTCAGAGCTGCTCGGGTCAGAGGGTATTGTCGTTCAAACAGAGAACGAAAACTAAGCTTCAAGTTTCTTCAAGTCCCTGCTATATGTCTCGTTGCAGCCGTCAGACAGGCTCTGCTGCCTGGAAAGAGATCCCAGGCACCTGTCAACAAGACTCTGATCTGTTCTGTAACAAGACGCTCAACAGCTCACTCAGCACAAATCTAGTGGATGGAGAAGACTTTGTTAAGTTTTGCCTTACTAATTCACTTGGCTCCTGGTGCAGCCATCAGCTGTACAACCCTACATTCCTGGCCTCCACAGGTGGTGACATCTGTTTTGTTTTACATAACAAAATGATTAAATGAAATTGCCGTGTTCTTTTGATGACTGTCATTAGAAACCGGTGGTCATACATAGCTGTTGTTTAGGTGTTGCAGACACTGATAATGGCAGCTTTACGGTGCTGAAAGTAGGCAGCTTCTTCCTGCTTCTGGCTTTGACGGTAGTCAGTATGGTGCTCATGTACACTGTCAAAAAAAAGGTATGCATTACACATCTATACACACACACACACACACACACACACACACACACACACACACACATACACACACCACAGAAACATTACATCAAACCTGTTTTTTCAATAGAAACCCCAGTATCAGACCCAGCTACAGATGATCCAGATGGTTGGGCCCAGTGATAATGACTACATCTACATCAACTTCAAGGACTTCCAGTATGACCAGAAATGGGAGTTTCCCAGGGAGAACCTGGAATTGGGTATGAATGAGACTGTTTACTGTCAGTAGGGTCCATATCTTTGGTGTGCAGTAAAGAGCATACAGGCTGGTAAACTCCCTCCTGACTTGCCATGGTACAACAGACAATTCAGCATTTTAAAGTAAAGCTCATTAGAATGATACTCACATTAATGTTGTATGTGCATCCTCCCCAGGTAACGAACTGGGCTCCGGGGCCTTTGGCATGGTGGTCCAGGCTAAAGCCTATGGCATCAACAGGCCTGGGGTCTCACAGCAGGTGGCTGTCAAGATGCTTAAAGGTCAGTGTTTAGGATACCCCCTATTCCATGAGTGAATTGCAAAATGAGGTCATTTCGATAAGGCTAGCTGATCTGGTGTTTGACCCTGCAGAGAAACACCAGACAGTGGAGAAGGAGGCTCTGATGTCAGAGCTAAAGATGCTGACTCACATCGGTCACCATGCCAACATCGTTAACCTGCTCGGGGCGTGCACGGGCTCAGGTACATTTACCACACCCAATTACAGACACGCACAACAAATACAACCAATCACTAATGGTAATTTCAATCAGAACTAACAAAGAAATTAAAATGACTGAACTTATTTTGAACAAGCAATTCTTAATTATGTGATTTGTGTGTGTCTTACAGTCTTGGACCAAATTGAATGAATTTGTACACACTCATTGTATCTGATTTTATCCTAATTAGGTGGCTAGGGTTTGCCACAAAATTTCAGACGATCGCATAAGAGTATTTGAAAATCAATTTAGTATACCTTTGGTGAGTGAGAACTTATCTGACACTATCAGAGTTGTCTTGATGTAATCAACCCCCACACAAAATAAATGCTAAGAATTATTTGTCTGTTGTCTTATAGGACCCACATACCTGATCTTCCAGTACTGTTGTTATGGAGACCTGTTGAGCTATCTAAAGAACAACAGGGAGCGCTACCACAAGTCTCTGACCGAGGCCTTCAACAAGGACCGTTTTAGCAGCCTGTACCACAACCTGCAGCCCAAGAGAAGCTCTGGGTGGGAACGGGGGAGGGAAAGGGAGATTAACATTGTGGATAGGTCAACACAGGGTGTGTCAAATATGTAGACAGATATACAGTATATGTAGAGGCACAGCCATATTTGTGAAATGATTATCTGTTAAGACTCTGTGCGCAGGGTAGGTTTAACATTACAGTGACATATGCTTGTGTTTTCTCAGCGAGTTCCAGAGACCTGTGGAAAACTATGTGCCTATGTACCCCTCCATCATGAGGGGGCAGGAGAACCTAACCCTCCTCAACCTCAACTCCAGCCCCATGGACAGCTCTGAAGGTCAGCATACCAGGGCAGGGTAGCCCAGAGGTAGAGAAGCTGGCTTGTAGCCGGAAGGTTGCCAGTTCGAATCCCTAGCTGAGCAGTGTGTTGTGGATCCCTCTGAGCTGTGTAGATCCCAACTGATCCCAGTTTATCTCCAGACCCAGGGATCTATGAGGAGTCAGAGGAACAGCGAGAGGAGTTGGAGGCACTGACCTACGATGACCTGCTGAGCTTTGCCTACCAGGTGGCCAAGGGCATGGAGTTCCTCTCCTCCAAGAATGTAAGGACAGAGGGCCACACTGTGGCAATTCTCACGCATTACATCTTTTAACCCTACACCCCTACACAGACACACAGAGAACCTTTTTATTTACCATGCAACATCATACCATACACAACACTGCATTTTTCCACATATAAAAAGGATAAGAAGGATCCTATATGCCATAACGCAATTATGGGCTTGGTCTTTGAGGATGACGAGTAATGTGATTGAAGTAATATTCTGTTAATTGGTCCTGTCTGTCTCCAGTGTATCCATCGCGACCTGGCAGCCCGGAACGTGTTAGTGACAAAATCTAGACTGGTGAAAATTGCTGACTTTGGACTGGCCCGAGACATTGACAATGACTCCAACTACGTTGTGAAAGGAAACGTATGTCACATGATACCTATCTTGTTTTCCATTATTCTTCAGGTGCTTTTACTTCTTGTCTGTCGCTTCTCAGACAGTATGTGTAATGATATGGCTGTGCTGTCTTTCAGGTGCGTTTGCCGGTGAAGTGGATGGCACCAGAGAGTATCTTCCAGGGGATATACACCATGAAGAGTGACGTCTGGGCTTACGGCATACTGCTCTGGGAAATCTTCTCACTAGGTAGCCTTCTCAAATAAGCATTCTCCATGAAGAATACATTTATAAGACAGACACAAGCGCAAACAGTTCCTGCACAATGATAAACCTGAACGTCTCTGTCTCTTTCTTTTTTCTCTCTCCTCCTCTGTCTATCTCAGGCATCACGCCATACCCTGGCATAAAGGTGGATAACAAATTCTATTCCATGATTGAGAGAGGATTTAAGATGGAGTGTCCATACTATGCCGGCGAGTCTGTGTAGGTGTCTTTAGTCCATGTCCAACCCATCTGTTTCTCCAGTAAATGGACACAATATCCTAATTTAGTGATATTGACCTTTTTCTAGTCAACATTGTACACTGTTATCACAACGTAGATATTTTAATTGTTTGCACAATAAGTACATTGAAGCGTGACAGTGAAAGTAATCGATATTGTCGCAAGCATATGATATGCACTAGGGTAGACCGAGCCACCTGAACCCCCCAAAAAGTATAATATCTATTCAGATACAGGAACAACACATAAATCTGTGAATACTTCATCTTCCCTCTCCGTCACTGTCTTCTCCAGGTATGGGATGATGTGTAAGTGCTGGGCCCTGGAGCCTTGCAACCGCCCTCCGTTCTCCAAGTTGGTGGCCTTTGTGGATGACCAGCTGACTGACATGGAGGAGAAGGTAGGCGTAGGTCCCACCTACTGACTGTGGACAAATACATGAATATGTTTTGGTAGACTTTACCCAAATAAGGATTTAGAAATAGTTTATTTGAAGCATAGTGTTAGCCTTCACCTATACCATTGGACAGAGAGTGCAGACATCTCTCTCAGACAGGACATTAGGAGCATAATTATCAAATCTCATGCCATTACCTAACCAAGCGCCCGTCTCTTTCAGCTCTACCGTAATATGCCAGACCAGAACTCCAGTGACTCAGTCTACCAGAATGCACCAGCCATCTTGGACATTTCAGCCTTGACAAAAGAGAAAGAGAATCAGACACAGTCATACAATCAGTACTGTCGGACCCATGCCACTGAAGAAATTACAACAACAACGTCCGACTCAGACGCCAAGACAGCTGATGACAAATATCTGAAACCATGTGATACAGGGTCAGAGTGAGCATCCTTGATGGAATTGAGCTCCAGTTATTTCCTATCACCCTAGTGGTCTTTTCTGGAGGCAATTTACAAAAACAAAACCTTAGCTTTATTTTAAGGCAGCTTGTTTAAGACTCTCTTCATGATAATAATCTCCAACTGTATGTAGCAGAGGATGTAGAATGTACTTGCTTCATATTCTACACACAATTAAAATATTGTCAGCATTTTCAGAGTACCAGGTGGGATTGAATAATATATGTATTTTTTACATTATTTTTGACTGAAACAACCATTTTTATTTGTTATGCCGTATCAGAACATACGTTTTTATATTCGTATGTGTAGGACTGGGATTTCAGCCTATAATATTTAAACTATGAAAATATGGTGTTGATATAAATACAGTATTCTTGTATTCTCTGAGTTTTCATCAGTGCAGCTAACTGCCTCCAACAGGTTTCATAAAACAGTGTCAGATATTCTCAGGCCCATATGTGAACTTGTAGGCATGGCATTATAGCTTTTTGTTCTACATTATTTGGCAATGAATTAACTCGAATGCTACTTATTCCTATTGAAGGCTTAGCTGAGGAAGACTGTGATATGCTGGTCGGTTTGACTACTGTTGACTAAATGTACTTATTGTAAGTCGCTTTGGACAAAAGTGTCTGCTAAATGTAATGTAACTGTTGGTTTTAGATTTCATGATAGTACAGGCTACTACTTTGTTAGTATACATATGACAGCAACCTTTTGCCTTTTAATATTGTTGGGCAGTGAAATGTGATTGCAGTGTCCTTGTTGTGTTCTCTGATATTACAACAGCAGCTAATTGTTACTAACAGATTCAGCCCAGACTTCTTTTTTTATACCTTTTTTTATACCTTTTAAACCAATTGATTCTGACACTTCCTTGAAAGATTTGAATGAGATGTATATTACACTGTGCGTTTGTCCTTTTGAAGTTGAAGTATTATACCTGCAATAAAGTATTAAAAATCCCCCAGGTTCTGCATGGCCTATTCAAAGTAAAACTTTTGATAACGCTGTAGATTGCAAACAAAAGTAGGCTAGTACATGTAAATTGCCATTGGCTCTCTTTGTGCGCTAGATGGCGCCAGAGATCAGTTGAAACTTTCCATGTTTCAGAGGCTCCGTTGCCATTTGCATCTAAAATGTGCATCACTTTGGGGTTTGTGCTTGACTAACGGCAACCGTCAGCCTTTTAGTAAGATCCTCTTTCCAATGACAGATTATTGGCAATTGAATTGAGTAAGAAAAATATTAACCACAGCCAGGCGTAGGGTCTATTCTGTGTGTCCAATAGTGCATTAACCCCCATGGCAGGGGGCTTTTACTTTGACATGTCCGAAGGTCATTAGCCTACTGCCTGTGCAATAATTGGAGAGGGTCCACAAACAACATGGACATCAGCACAGTAAATGCTCTTTCTTACGAGGATTTTGTGACTATTCTCGGTAATGTGGTGGAGAAATGTCCCATTATAACGGCCGCGGTGTGGTCGAGGCGTCCCTTTGCGAGCCTGGCTGCCTTGGAGGCCGCCATCAATGATTTCATCGAGGCTCTTCCAGAATCAGGTTGGCCATGTATTTTATTTTATTCATAAACCATCATCATTAATCTGCGTTTTAGCCCTGCTGAGGGTTTGGCTGGCTGTTCAACATAGCTTTCCCAGGCACACACAAGCTCTTTTCCTGAGTCTTGGAGTTTTTGTTGCACTTCTTTTATTATCCTTGTTTATGACCATGTGACAAACCTGTTTAAAAACGCTCTCTAAATGAACTTAGGCTACATAAATACAGCTTTAATGGTCTAGTGGTTAGGGAGACCGGCCCGTCTTTGGAAGGTCTTAAGTTCGATCCCACAACATCCATGTGGCCTATCGAAGTGTCCTTGAGCAAGGCACTGAACCCCCTACCTGCTGATTCGTTGTAAGCCGCATAGCGTCTAAATGTCTAACCAGTCACCATGTGTGTTCAGGTAAAGAGGGGATCCTCCGGTGTCACCCGGACCTCGCGGGCAGGGACCTCCAGAGCGGCACTCTGACCCGGGAGTCGCGCGAGGAACAGGCACTAGCCGGACTGGACACGTTGAACTCTGCGGAGGTCTCGCGCATGGCCCGACTCAACGAGGAATACAAGGAGCGCTTTGGGTTCCCGTTTGTTATCTGCGCCCGGATGAGCGACAAGGAGACCATCTTACGGCAGCTGTCCGAGCGCCTTGGAAACGAACGCGCGGTGGAGAGGGCGCGCGGCGTCGAGGAGGTGAAAAAGATCTGTCGCCTGCGTCTCCAAGGTCTCGTGCTCACCGACGCGCTCAACAAGTTATGAACCTCTAATTTATTTTTGGATTTACATGGCATTTCACCGGTTCCCATTTTCTCGATGTGAAGCGTAGGCCTATCCTTAATGCCCTATGATGTGTACTGTAACCTGTGAAGGTTACTTTATTCAGAATTACGCACAATGTTATTGTTTTTAAACATTCATTCATGTTTCCATCATTCATCCATAATGAACTCTTCAAGCAATGTGATAACATGGATCATTGATTTTGGTTGAACAATTGAGATGTATAAAATTGAACGTTGATAATATGGCCTATACTTTATTCTTGACATAGTCATACTATATACATTCATAAACTAAACGTGATTGTACTGCCACTCATTTCTCTGAGGTGATAAAGAATACAAAGGTGTACTCAGACAGATGAGCTCATACCAGCACAGTTTGTGTGAGCAACTGAATCCATGTAGGTACGGCCTCCTATGACAAAAAAGAGAGGTGGTCCTTGCATGATTTGGTTATGTTCACATCATTGTCATTTGGTTGTATGCCCCAACAGAACCTCAGACCCACGGAGAGGTGAGATCACAGAAATGCCCCTCCAGTCACAGTGGTTCCCAAAGTTGGGGTCTGGGGTCCACCAGGGGTCCTTGAGTGGGTTCCAGTGGGCCCCCAGTAAAATGAATAGTTTCATGAATATTATTTCAGTTAAGTTAGCCCTGGGATATACGGATGACTTGTGATTATAGGTTTCACTCTCGCCACTGTCGTTATCGCCCCACCTACAATATATAATTCTGTACAACGTTATATCTAACAACATAAATCCTCTCAGATGGGGGTCCCTTGGACATAATCTTATCAAATGGAGGTCTAATGTGTATTTATGTAATTTGGGGGTCCTTTATATTGAAACCCTGCGATCTGAGTTTAGAAGCCAGTCTTGAGAATAAGTGCCTCTTGGTGTGTCTACCCTCCCGGAGGCCTAGGCGGGCTCTCTGGAGCCAGAGCCGGAGAGCGCGTGGCCATGCAGGGGAGAGAGGGGGGGGGTGGTGTGGGGTCCGTTTGTAGAGGTGACCCCGCCGGCACCCTCCCTCAGGTCCCCGGAAGTGATGGAGGAGTCCTGGTCAGGGTCGGCCCCGCGCGCCCTCCTCCGGTCCTCCTCTTTCTTCCACTTCATGCGCCTGTTCTGGAACCAGATCTTGATGTGGCGCTCGGTGAGGCTGAGGGTCAGCGCCAGCTCCACGCGCCGCGGCCTGGAGATGTAGCGGTTGAACAGGAACTCCTTCTCGAGCTCCAGCAGCTGGGCGCGCGTGTAG
Organism: Rondeletia loricata; assembly: GCA_900302605.1. Taxonomy (NCBI): domain Eukaryota; kingdom Metazoa; phylum Chordata; class Actinopteri; order Beryciformes; family Rondeletiidae; genus Rondeletia; species Rondeletia loricata. The sequence continues at coordinate 6,257 of OMLI01031967.1, read as the reverse complement.
GCTGTCCTCGTGCGCTTGTTCTCCTCCGTCTCCGCCATCACGTACGGCCCTAGAGACAGACAGACAGAGGAGAGAGTGAGCTTCTAGGGTTTATAGGCCTACAGTGTTCTTACAAATGAGATAGCAAATATATAGACTTGATAGCCCTATATATCAAACTAAACTCCGCCATAGGGCCTGCCTTAGCCTAGATGAGTCCCAATTGATCTCACTTAGATCAGAAATCTATTTGGAAGCAATAGCCTATCTGAAAAAGTCACATGAGGGAAGCATTCAGAACCAGTGTTCCCTCTGTGCGCATTTGGTGACCTAGTCTAAAAATGCAGCACAGTGACCAAAAATAGCCTCATATCTTGCCCGTCATAAGTCATTGCTCCACTTGTCCCATGCAGAAATTAAGTCGATAAAAGTCGAGTTTATAGATTTGTTAAACTTTCTCGGCTGGTGGAGATAATAGTGATGAAAGTGAAACCACTGATTAGGCTACAATAGTCATTCTTATACATTCTCTCATTGGAAAATGTCTAGTGAATTAAAATATAGTGAAATGAAACTATTCCTCATTTTGCTGGGACCCCCTGATCCCCTCAAGTCGGTTTAGTGAACTGACTCCCCTGGAGTAGCCTGGCCTCCAACATGGCCTCTAGCGAAAACATTCTATTCCCTCAGCAACAAAGTGATAAGGAAGAGCATTGATTGAGCTTATGGACAAATACATTTTGCAGTTAACCTTATTACACAGATATTCGGAGCCATTTTGGACGGTTGCTGGGAAATCTAGCTTTCTAAATTTAAAACCTGTGAAAACCTTCTAATGCTTAAATACTCCCCCAAATAAAATGTGTGAATTAAACTAATTGCATAGCTATTTAATTGAAAAATATATGAGTACCAACATGTCTATGACCCGTAGGCCTAGGCTACGTGTTGCCTCTGCGTAAAATTAAGTGGCATCACATTTTGAAGATCAAAAAATTTAGCCTTGAGACAGTTGGGGGTTTTCTGGAAAGATAATATTGTTGATTAAAATTGAAAACACAGACCTATGCCTAAAACAGTGGCCTACGTTTTTTTTTTATAGATAGGTTACTTTAGAAATTATAAAATGTAACAAGCTTGTAACCATTTTTGTGAATGAAAGCAATCAAATGTGTAGTCTACGTTGATGGTTCGCAATATTCATTTTGTATGTCACGATGTTGAGATTCTGAATGAGAGTTTTGGGGCGCTCTCACATTTTACGCACAAGCTTTTGAGGCGTTTGTAATTGCCCTAGACTTATATTTCAGAATGTTTTTGCAACTAACGATATCAAGAAGTGTTCTTTTGAGTGAAAGACCTTTTTTGTTTTTATTCAGAGCTTCTTCGAAGCTTATCATGAGATAGTACATTTACTAGAATTAAGCTATAGCATATAAATTCGCCCTATTAAAACCCCTTAATAGGCCTAATTACTAGGCTTTTTACCCAGTCAAAGAAGTAACAAAAGTTGAGTAGTTATAATTCAGTGTGCCATCACTAAGTAGCCTATTTGATTATATTTTTAATAGCCTATAACATTGTGTAAAGAACGGACCACAAAATTACAATGTCACTTTGTAGCCTGCCACCTTGTAAGACTATTGGATCATTGATCAAGTAAGACTTTGTCTCATCAAATCAACTAAACGATGAAGCAGAGTGAAATTCTGCTGCATCATTTGCTCAGATGGACTTTTCTTTGACGGGAAGAACTTGTGGAGTCCATGGGTATTTCATCAGAAGAAAGTTTGTGGCCTAAAACTTTATACTTTCCCCTGGGGCAAGCCCGCTCATTAGGAACACACTAACTTCCATTTGGTATAATGAAAGTGAAATGTCTACAAGCAAAATGCCATCCCCACCTGTCAGGCAGAAAAGTTTGATAAATTAAATTATTCAGATCGATAACTTTGTTTAGGCTGCAAGCTTTGGCTGGATAACAAAGTTTATAAAATGGCCGCATACAGCCATTCACTTTTAATCCCTACAGGTCTTTTTAACATCACTACATCAATCAAAAACGACTGTAAAAGATTGGCGCATTTTGTAATAACAGTCTACTACATATAGACTGACGGCTTACGATATGGCTGCCATGATTTGTGAAAATCTTTGGTAGTCGCTATAGACAAAACGCACATTTTCATGACGATAAGACCTGATGAAAGCAAGCTGACCCTCCCGGCCTTTTACAAAATGACTGACAAGGTAAACTGAAACACCCAGGATAATATTGTTGGGAACATGATGTCATTTAGGCCTCAGAAAGAGTCAATTCAAACTTCCTCACTTGTTAGTGATATGCACTAGAGTAAATGTTTGAACCAAAATGTCACATTATGAAATGAAACATGGCTTTGTTTGATATTTTGAGGACTGATAAATCAAAGAGAAACCTGTTTCTGAGAAACTCCCTATCTTCAATTCAGTGATTTGTTCTGCAAATCTTACTTTCATTCTTAGACCTGTTCTTTCTTGAAGTTGTTCTGATCTCAAATAAACGGCATAGTGATTTGAAGCGGCGTAGCTTACAGTGTGAGGAATTACCTGCCCATTGCCCCTTCCAGGTGTGTGCGTGGGATTTGGTGGTTTTCATCCAGGGGAAAGGGAGGTGATATCTGCTCTGTTCCCCCGTGTCTCCGTAACCTCCGGCGGGTGGGAGAGGCTGCTGCTGGGGCCCCTGAGGGTGGTGGAGCTGAGGAATACCTGGATCATCTCGCATGGGTATACTATAAGAGGGGGCAATGTCAGGAAGGCTGGCCTGGTCCAAGGCTCCCATGGACGGCGTGGTGTAGACAGAGTGGATCTGCCTGCTCATGTAGAGGCAGGGCGGCGGGCTGTGGCTGTAGTCCTCACCCTGCGATCTCTGGTAGGCGCAGGAGTCTTTAAAAACCTGCGTGGGGTAATAATGATCTTCCCGATTCATGGCTGCCGAGGAACCGAGGCTCTGGAGCGGTTTGCGCACACATGTACCTGCGCCCTGCCTCGGTGTGGACCTTCTGCTCTACCTGTTTCTGGCGCAACTGCAGGCCCTTGCAGCTCCACAGGTGTGTCACACTGTCACCATGTGACTCTGCAGCGCATAAGCCATTGGCTTCACTGTTTACTCAAAGCGGCAGACCTAGTCGCTAGTTTCCAGGATATTCTCCTTGGGACTGCAGCTTCTCGGGGTTTCAGAACAGGGGAGACCGCCAGCGCGCAAATCAATGCCTCTCGGTAAACACCGCACTGTTTACCTGGCATCCACCTGTGCTCGCCCCCACGGCGGCAATAGGACAGGTGATCAGGGGAATCTGCCGGACCCGGGACCCCACCTCTGCCCCCGGAGAAGGGTTAATGAGGTCCTTAAACAGATTGTAGCCTAGAGAGCGCGAAAGAAACAAGATCGTCTCCAGTCCTCGAGATTTCCTAGGACTGTCGTCAAACAATGTAGCCATCGACAATTTATATGGATAGTATAGCTCTTGTCAGTATACTATGGCTGATAGGATATGGGGAAATCGATAGGTATGGGCGCAAGCATTAGCTGACCTCCGAGATAACAGACTTGGATGGAGAGACAGTTGTCTTGGAAACTATATGAAAGGCTCAAACACCAGGCCTATTTCCACAACCTTTTTTCATTTGTCTACACCTATCTAACTTGGGGACTTTTAAAATGTACCCATTACACTTCTGTAAATGCATCATTTAACACCATTTAACGTGTCTGGGCCCATGGTCCCTGCATGGCGGGCCCTTGGCAATAACAAACAGAGCTGCATCTCTCGCTTACTCGCTGCACTCTCGCCATGTTTGCTGGCCATTATGCCGACGTGTGTTCGCCCCATTAAACAACACCCCTCGTGGTAAACCAATTAGGTTGGAGTGAGGAACAGAACTCAATTAACGAGCGTGGCGCGCTGAACGTGTCTCCACAACCCGTGAGTTCACTGGCTCATTTTATGCAACATTTTAAGCCATTGCCACATGTTCGGCGCAATTTACCTATTTTTCAGGCAAATTGTACAGGACGACAGGCTATTTGCACTGAGTTCTTCAAAAGCAATTATAGCACTTTCCACGGTATCTTAATGGGGCACTCAGCTATGCAATAAAGTTCAAGTAAACCAATTCCATACAAATCACCCCATGTACTGTGGCTTAATGGTGTTTATATTTGATCTTTGTGTCAAAGAGGAAGGAAACAGTTAACCGAAGCTATTCTCCGCCACAATGGAGATGGACAACGTGGTTTATGAAGCATGACGGGCGTAAAACGCAATTTAGCCGAGTTTCCAGCCACAGAATTTTGCGTAATGGCTTAAGCGAGAAGTAATGCAGCGCCACTTTGCTACATAATAGGCCTATGGGTAATCAGGCCAAGTTATTGACCAAAGAGACCGATAGTTGCAATGTTTATAAAAAGCTCTGCATGGTTGAGGAACAATAAAATGGTAAGCTTCACAGCATGGAGACGGGCCAAATGGGCAGAACCGGTATAAACAGCAGATGGAACAGCCTATACGGCCTGGATACTTCCAACGCTTGAGCAAATGTCCACCTGTTGCCCTGGAAGCCCCTTATGACCCCGCTAAAACGTTTGCACACAACTATCGGTGCAACAAAATAAATGGAGTTGAGAACAGCACAATTCACCAATAGTCTATATGCCTGTTTAATCATTGAATTAGGCCCACAACTATCCTAAGCTATCGGTGGAATATACTTCACTTACTAACCTACATTAATTCATTTATATTAATTCATAGGTTATTTAATCTTATTAATGAATCAATATTTCTTAATTTATAATTTAACTAAATAGATGTATTATTATTATTATTATTATTACTATTAGCCTATTGCTATTATTAGTTGTTGTTGTTGTTATAACGTTATTAAACTGATTACTATTTAATAGCATGCGGAAACCATGCCACCATACTCAAGAAGTGTCAGGAACCTGTGGGAGTGTCTATTCATTTTCTTTCACAAACAAAGCAGTTTCTGATAGCTGGTATATACATGTCAAAAAGTTGGAGACACGATAAAATGTGCTTACCCAGTGGCGACAGCATGGCTTATGTAAACATTGCCAACAGTGAGTAATGACAGAAGAATGCTAATGACATTATAATTTAAATCAAACCTCCCATAGGTGAAAAAAATACACCAAACCATTAATCACTCAATGTGAGAGAGGAGAACATTGTAAATTACGCCTCACTAAAAAAAATAAACGAAATCAAAAATCAAAGTCTGTGGGCCTGCCATTCAATTTTGTCAAAAGTCCATATGATACAAGGCTGTAGAGGCCACTCGCCATTTGATACACTCTCATTTCAGTGGAAACCCCTTAAATGAAAGAGTAACACAAACAAAATATTGAGTTAATCTTGGCCACTGGCTGTAAGAGCAATTCAAGGGGATGATGCTACAATTCAACTAAACCTGCAGCAGTAGTTGTGACTTCAAGACCAAATTCATTATTAAAAAAAATAAAGGTCCTCTCCAATCTCATCAAAAGCTAGCACTTGTTGCACGACAATGAGATGCAATTTTTAGGGCTGGTATTTGAATGGTGAATATATATGAATATATATGAACACTCCAGTCCAGGAAGAAAATATACTTAAATTAAAAACACCAGCAGACACTCAGTAACGTTCGTGCTTTAGCCTTTGACAACATAACATGTCCGTCAGTTCTCTTCCCTGACTCTATGAAAAAATCCACACACAAAAATCTCTAGTCCTCTTCTTCTTCAGCACCAGAAAGCAGCTGCGGACCTTAAAAAGCAAAGTAACGTCATTTCTGGCTCCTTCCACTGTGTGCCTCCCCAACAGGTGAGCAGCTCCTATCAACCTGCCTGCAGCTCTGTGGGGCGTGTCGGCCGGTCAGAGGGCAGTTGTGGTGGGAACGACAATATTCCCTGGACAGGGAGTGGCCTGTGGAGGAAGAGTGTCCCTCACCTGGAGAGAGGTCTTTTTTAAATCTGTGTGTTTCACTGTCTCTGTTATGGCCATCTTCCCCGTGTCTCTGCTCTCTGTTGGCTGTGTCTTTATGCCTATAACTTCCGCCTTTGTCTCTATCGCGTCTCTTATCATTGTTATTGCCGCTGTCCCTGTGGTGATATTTATGGTCTGTGTGGCCTCCATTAGCTCTGTGATCTCTGGGAGGTGTTCTGCTGCGGCTCCTGTCCCGGGACTGGGACTCACTTCTCGGGCGCCCTCTTGTGGTGGGCCGTCCTGCCG
>OMLI01031966.1:0-15757 GCA_900302605.1 Rondeletia loricata | reverse complement strand
GTTGGGCAGAGCCACCTTGTCCAGATCCACCGACAGCAGCTTCTGGTGCTTCCACAGGTTACTAGGAGCAGAGAAAAAGAGAGAGAGAGAGAGAGAGAGAGAGAGAGAGAGAGAGAGAGAGAGAGAGAGAGAGAGAGAGAGAGAATACAACTTGGAATCAATGAACTGAAAAGACTTGGGAGCATCAAAACAGCCACATCCTGCTCAGGTCACACTTTGTCTCAGGCAAACAATTACCAATATAAACAAAAATCAATTATATTTTCAGAAAAACATGAATTAATGATTTAGTTCTCTTTAAAGACCCTATCCACATCCACCTTAGTTACTCCATATGACGCGTACTATTCACTTCTTATAATAAGAAGTGTGTAAACTGAGTCCAGGTGGGTTTGTGGAGGGTTTTTCCCAGTTGCAGTAAGCGTCGTCCAACACTAGATGTCCTCGAAGAGTCATAAAAACCCAGAGGCAGATCAATCAGCAGCTCCGCGCGAGGAGCATCATGGAGGAAACGGAACAAGGCTGACTCAAGAAGACAAAGTGATACATTTTTGTCACCATGTAACGGCACCCGCCCGCGCGGATCAGGACACCGGACGACGGACAACCGCACGTTACGACGCGTAGTAATCTCTTTATTCCTACCTTCTTCGTCCGCGGACTGATAACGCGGACGGCGCTCTTTTACATTAGTAATAATGGCGGATATGAATTAGCCTAGCTCCCAGGATCTGACCCTATATATATAACTGGACAAAAACTACAGACACGGTCTTTCTCCAGGTATTCTCCGAGACCCCGAATTTAACACTCGATCTAGCGGGTGGATACTTGGGTTTTCCCCCGGATTTTTTCCTTACCCTGGTTCCCAGAAGTTCCTGGAATGTGCTGATGGACATTGGGTTTATAAGACATTCCCAGAGACATTGTAAATTAAAGAAATAAAAATGACCCGAAATTCAGTGAAGCGTCTGTCTCTCACTTTTTGTTTACAACAGCGGCACCGGCAAATATGGCCGTCACTTTATATTGACACCCACTATGCTTTAACACGGCAACTGGCCATTGGGGATTTTCTATCAGAAAACGGTTAAAACGTGATTTCCATCGTAAATCGACGGAATTCAAACGCGGTTTCGCTCAAATTAACAAGACTCAACGTATATTTTCACACGTTTACTTGACTTCGGAAACATTTATTAGGAAGTCTAGTGCAGGCTTTACTTTACAGCCACTCGACTGAGCACTAAGTTTGATTCTACACTAAAGTATTTGAACATGTGAACTGAATGTTATAGACTTTCCCCTCACACTTTAATTCCCTCTCACACTTTCGCATCACGTTAAAAGCAGAAAGTGCAGGTAGGAAGCAGGGCTGCCCACTTCGTGATGATAGGTGGCATAATTTAATTTAACTATCACACATTTATAGTAGAAGCGAGCTGCTTTTTTTTATTTTTATCAATGAAGTATGCACACTGCTTTCCACCATGACGGAGTGGAGGGGGAACAAGAGCAGCAGCACGGTGTAGATACCTGGCTTTGTCTGGGGGGCGCTTCCATTGCTTCCCTGTGCTGACTCCAGACTTTTTACACTTTTGGATGAATCTGTTTCAAAAGGATCCACTCTTATTCTGGAGGCATGTGGAGGAGGATCCGCCCTTCTTCCATTCAGATGGGACCAGGAGTCCGGTTGGACGCCCCTCGTGTCCCATGTCCCTCATGTCCTATCATCACTCCCCTGACCACATGGTGGACACACTGGGAGTACTGGCTTGTTTCATGTAGCCTAAACCAGTGATGGAGTGATATATATATATAAGGAAGTAAATTATGACCTCCAGTTGGTGATCATCATGAGGCAAACAACCACCAGTATAACCATAAATCAATTATATTTTCAGAAAAACACTGATTTATGCTTTTTCTTTAAAATACCATATCCTTATATAACGTAGAGCAGTTTGATGCTGCTTTTTTCTCACTATTGCTGTTTTTTCTGTTGTGTTTCTTTTTATTTCCTGTCTGTTAAGCACTTTGTAACCCCTGTTTTGAAAAGTGCCATATAGATTATTATTATTTTTGGCTGTTATTATACTTATTTACTTTCTTACTTACTATATACTGTGAAGAGTCCTGTTTCTTAAAGATCTATTTTTTATATACTACTTAAACTACTTACACTTGTATATTACTTATTTATTTACTACCTCACAAATAGACCTATTCCTTAATTTCTACAAAAAAAATAAAAATACTACCTCTTCTATAATTTTGTGTAATTTTGTGTTGTTTAATGTGACCTTGGCCAATAAAACTGATTCTGATTCTGAAGTTGTGTTATAAGGATTCATGTCCATATCCATGTAAAAAGGTGGGTAAACTCTTCTGCAAATGAAAACGGTGGGTAAATTGAATGTTCATGGGTTTGCCCTCCACTACATCGCTGCCATTGTTTGATGATGAAAGTGAATACTTACTGACTGTTGATTATGGCACAGGTTTGCATGTTTATGGGAATAAATAACTATGATCAAAACAGAGCAATACTAATTGCTAATGACAACAAAAGAAAGTAAAAAATGTCTAAAAGAAAGATATGGGTGCCTGGAAGTATAGGAACTTGATAAAAGGAACAAAACAAATGATCCACAATAATAAAGAGGAGACTTGCACTGCTGTCTCCATTAATACATGCTCAGAAGAAAGGGAATAGCACCAGACTATGAAAACAGTAATATCATAACAGAACAAAATCTACACTACGATAATAACACAAGATAACAAAAATATTGGCACTAGAGAAATTCACCCACACTATAAATATGAAGCCGAAAGGACAGCTGACACTGTTGCCTCTTTAAGCCCACTCAGCAGAATTTAGGAGTCAAATTAGTTATTAACGCTATTGCAGTATAATTAGAGACAAGATGGGAGATAATTCACTATCTTTGGTATGAAGCCATGTATTAGTCGCCACTATGTGCACGTCATCAACAATGGCATTTCTACAAGTATTACGTATCATTACATTCTCACAACAACACTTGCTTAGGTGAGGCCTGTGCTGTGTCAATGGCCACCTCCTACTCAAATCCACTGGCTTGTGCTATCACATTTGGGTGGGCGGGACGGGATAAGTGTGGGTGGACACTCGGCTTTGAGATTGTGAATGTCGAAGGGAAAGCGCTCCTGCTATGCTTGTTGAAGGACAGAGATCTCTGCTTCCTTGAAGTCATTGACAGGATTTATCAGTCGCATGGCAGAGGTCTTAAATTGGCTATCTGGTAAAGATGAATTTGAAAATGACTCAAGGACGCAATGGTCTTCCTTAGCTCATCCACTCCAACTGGTGCTGTGTGAGTGGCTTCTCCAGCCTCGCGTAACTTACATAGAACTTACAAAGAACTTACAAATAGAGAACAAATAGGACTGATCTGGATATAGAACTACCCAAGGCAAGGAGAACTCAAATAGAGCAATTACCATAATGTCATAAATTACCTGCTGAGTTAACACTGTGAGAGACTGGATCTCTGCCACCCGGTGACAAACACATCAAACTGGCAGTAATTGGACTGTCGCTTGTTGAGGACAGTGATAGTTTGTCCATAAGGTCACTTGGTGGATGAGAATGCTGAGCTCAGATTTAAAATTCGTGGCACATAGCTATAAGCAAAGGACTGGCAGCTGCTTTTTCAGCACTATTGGGAAACATGCTATAAGGAAGGCTACCTCTGCTTCCGCCATTCAAGTCCTCCGTCCTCAGGTAGACCACAGACCCATAGGTACGCCCAGTGGCATCACAGAAAACACGCATCTCTCTTTGGCTGGTCGAGGCATTCTTCTCTGGCCATTTGCTGCAAGGCTGGTAGCTCTTTTCCCCCACTCTGTTCATGTGGTCACAAGGTCCTCTGATAGCTGGAGACCATTTCCCCCGACATTGAACGTACAGCTTGGCCCTGGTTGTGATGGGGACAATATAGCCTAAGGGGCCATACTGACTTGCGTAGGTAACTTAAATAACTTTTTTCTTCGATGATGCACACGCTGAATCCAAGGTGGCATGTGAGTAAGATTCAGTTCAAAGGAGAGTGTACAGGACTTGGGGATGATATTACGAGTTAAATCTGGGTCTAAAGGCTGAGAATTGGGCCCACTCAGTATGTCAGAGGCCACATTGAACTTTCACATTTTAAATTTTCATAATTCACATTTACAGAAGGTTGATTCCCAGCTCTGGTCCTTTCTGTGTGGAGTTTGCATGTTCTCCCCGTGTTCACGTGGGTTTCTTCCCACAGTCCAAAGACATGTAAGTCAGGTGAATTGGAGACTAAATTGGCCTTAGTTCGGGGTGAATGTGAGTGTGACTGTGATTGTCTGTGTTAGCTCTGTGATGGACTTGCGACCTGTCCAGGGTGTTTCCCTGCCTTGAGCATAAATCTCACTGCAAGGAGTCAAAGTGACATCAGAAGAAACAGATGGGTTGGAAAACACAGAGTGTGATGAAATATTGTTGATTCCAAGTCTGCAATGTAGCAAAGAGAGATGCAGAAGCACAAAAGGGAAATGGAGTAAAGTGGGGTTTTGAAGATGAACCCTGGGCTTGGAAATCAAGTCTCAATGGAGTGGGAGAGTATTACAGTGGTGGTCAGACATGACACACTGATGGAAATCTAATGTCAGTAAACTGCAACTTAGTGAGTTAATCACTAATGTGACTAATATATTGTACCATTTCATTGTCCCTGTCAAATAATGTAATGTTTCAAAAGGGCAGACGACCATAACTCACTAGTTTTGGACTGGAGTGGCTGAGCTCAGATTGACTCGTGTTTCCAGACTACAGGCTTGATTCCAGTGTTACATTACCTCTGACTTGCAGAACTCACTAGACTCTTGACTCTCATACCAAAAATGGCATTGATGTGGCAGGAACAAGCCAAAATGAAATGACTTCCAGAATATGTAAGTTGTGATGAAAATCGGCTTGTTTTAGATCATTAGTCCCAGTGTGGGTAATGATGTTCATCTTATCTCATCTAGAACATTTTCAACGGGCTCAGTGGTGGGATCCTTAGCTTTTATGCATTTGCCATTGGGATTATACAAATACATCCTGCTCACTTCTATCATGAGAATGGGTAGAGCTGCTGTTTTGAAATAGGAGAGCTCAGCATCTCAAATGTGAGCAGAGGAACAGATGGGCAGGGCTTATCAATGAAAGAGGAGTCAGACAGACGTCATTACAGATTACAGGAGTAGTGCTCTGAATCTGAATATTTGGCTAGCGGCAGGGTGTAGTTCAGTATTACGATAATCATAGTAATCAGAGATAGAAGTATACCAAGCTTTATTGGTCATTGCACTCATGTAATGCAGTTTTTTTTGTACAACTCGGTCAGTAGTGCAACTCGTGCAATGATAAAAGGAAAGTCCTTCAAGTGTTTCAACTTCAAAACAGCCCACCCCTAATCACATTTTACAGCACTCAAAAAGCCCGTTACAAAGTCAGCAGCCCATGAACATAACATATTGAATGTCAAAATAAAAACATCAGACACTGGCTTATGCATCTGTTGGACATTCCAGTTAAAAGATTTGCTTTCCTATGAGAGAGCACCTTGGGCTTCAGTGAAAAGAAATATTTACTTTCCAGAAATATGCTTGATCTCTCCCATTACTGTCCAACAAATTCAATTATTTTCTCCCCTTACAAAGTGTACAAAATACACATTGTCTTGTATGACACAAAGACAAGATGCTGCCTTCCAATTCAATTAATGATTTTAAATGCATATCAATAACAGGAGAGGATATGCACACTTAAATAACAGTAATGAATCCATAGGTTAAGGATGTGTCTGAGCATATTTCTGCGATATAGAATACTTCTTATCAACTATTAGGACAGCTCATATTGCCAGACTTTGGTCTGTCCCTTCCCGTGCAGATCTATAAGGCAATATAGAACTGTAGATGCAATGGCGCTCAACAGAAGAGGTACTGTATGCAATAGAATCTATCCACTCCGATTATGTCCATCTTAATTTAAACTCGGCTCAAGAAAGCAGAGGAATTACAGAGATGTGTTCATAACATGTACCGTGTGGTTACAAGCTGTAAATACAGCCAAACAAAGTACAGTGGAAAAGGGTCACATGTCTGTCAGAGTAGAAGTGGAAAGGAAGCGTTTGAATTATGGTCATGCATTTCAGATATTTTGTAAATGCCTTTTGCCTTTCTTTGTTGTTTTTCCAAAGAGGGTCTTTGAATAGTTTAACCCCTGAGCATGATCCTGTGTCCATTACAACAACAACAAAAAACAAACACAACAAAGGGAAAACAAAATTTCAAAAGAATTCAAAGATATTTCAGCGTTCAGTGGAAAATTAAGTCTTGGAGGTCACTAGACAAAGCCCAGCACAGTGCTTGAGGTTGGTCTTGGTCTCAAGACCTGTTTTAAGACCAAAAAGCTATGGTCTTGGTTTCAATGTCTCAAAATTCCATGACTCCTATTCTTTAGTTTTTTGTTTCCGTTAACATATTTCCTCTCCGTCCAATGACAGTTTTGTAGTCAAGACCAACCAGTTAAAACCAAGACAAGATAAAGACCAAAGGTGGTAATGACAAACTCTAAAGTCTGAGCACAAATCTTTTACATTGGGTACATTCATGCGTTACTACAAAGACACTTATTTTGTAACTTATTCAGTGTTGCCCATTTACTCCATAAGCTCAATACACATTGTCAGAAAGACAATGTTTGGTTTGTTGAAATGACACTCAGTTAATTATTCCTCACTACAGCTTCAATTCTACTTGAGTGAAATAATGACTTCCTTTGATGCACTACTGTATATTCTCGCAAGGGATACAAACCATTAATCTAGGGAACTGGACAGCTGATGCTATAACTATCTACCATTCTGAATCCGACAACTTGGTTTGTGCAATGTAAAGGTGCGTAACTATAACAGCTATTCCTAATCCTACAAAGGGAAATTTGACCAACTCCTACCCGTTAATGTCTTTGAACAACATGGTCAACCAGGCCGTCTTGAAATATGACAGTCTTTGACAGAGGGGGATTAAGTTCATAAAAAAAAAGATGGGGGGGAAAAAAATAAAAAATAAACGTAGGAACTGAGAAATCTGAGACCCATGTGCAAGACAAAGACAAAACTCAAGACAAAATTAGATGAGGACCAAAGTGGTTGGTGAATAAGCAATCACATTTCGGTCTCAAGAACTAACACTGGATTCAGAACATTTTTAAAAAATCAGCTTTTCTAAAGTAGATTAATGGTCTGCATTACTTTAGTACTAAATCAAGGAAATCATTCTTTCACTAGAGGAGTACAGAATAAAAAGTTTGAGGAATGATTAATTGACTTTGTATGATGATCTCGTGCCTGGGTATGCGAGTCTAGGCTACATCATCTATACATATGCCATTGTAGTTTAGCATTAAATAAGTATTTCTCAGTCTTGGGAAAGCCTTGTACTAGTTTTTGTCTTAACCACCTTTGGTCTCGACTAAGTACAACAGGCAGGGGTGGTCTTGACTAAAACACTGGCACAGGGTACATTAAACAGCTTAGAGCAGGGGTGAGGAAGTGGGTTAACAGAACAGCCACAGGCCATCATGCCGCCTTAGTTTGAACTAGTGTCCACTGTCTTGATCAATGCATCTCAAATCTTTCACTCTGAATGTCAGAGGACTATAAGTCACCACCAAAATTCTCTAGATGAAAACAGTCTGGAGATTAAAAAACCCTGAAATCTTTTCTCTGTACTACCACTGCTTTACATCTGAGAATACGCAGCTTAGTGTGATACCTCTAACCCTCAGAAACTTGGGGGAGGGGTGCAGAATGAGGGATAGTGGCACCGGAGCTTGCAGTGCAGAGATGGAGATCGATGGAGTCGAATCCCTTCAGGTTGGGATGTGAACTCAGGAAGTGGAGATGGGGCTGAACCCCATGGAGCTGGGTGGTCCAGCCATACTATGTGTTGGGTGCATGACTGAGACTTTGGGGGTGAAGCTGCTGCCACTTCTGCTGTTCCTGCACAGCAAGCTGCTGGCACTGGTCCGATGTTGAAAGGATGTTGATTAAGGGTGACACACAGTTCGCTGGAATGATCAGTCCTGTGAAATAAATATAAAAGCTTCAGAATTAATCTGTCATTGACGTTTAATATCATGTATTAAAATATTTCAAACCATCAGTCCTACAACCTACCAACTATCCTCTGTCCATCTTCTGTTCTAAGGCGAACAATCTGCATCTTTACATTGGTTCCACTGACTGAGGCGAGCACATTCTCCACCTTCGTCCAGACACTAAGCACTGAGCCACACAGAACATAGTATGTCCTACACCGAAGACCAATCTCACACTGTAGACCCACCAAGGCTTTCTTACAGTTACCACGCCTGGGGACACACAAGAACACACGTGGACGTTACAACCGCACAGAATATAAAAGCAGACGCTGATTAAGGTTGACTGATTGAAAACCAGGACTAAAATTGATCAATCTCCAGCGCACATACCAATATGCATGAGCACAGATTCTTGCAGAAGACTTATACTGGTCAATCCAGTGTTGCTTGGCATCGTCTGACAAGACCTGTCAAGAGCAAAACCATCATGAGTCACCACATCAAGGAAGCCTTACATTCTGCACTTTTCTCTTATAGCGATACTAGTCAAGGATGTTCTCTAACCTTTTTACACTTCTTCTTGATGTCTGCGTACATCTCCAGTTTGAGCTGTTTGCCCGTGTTGGGCCTGTACACCAGAAACAGCCTCTTTTTGGTATTCACCTCTTTCACCAATATGGCTGTTTTCTTGTTGTTCCTCACCTGAAAATGAAATACAGGTGGAACTTCAGGAGCATAAACCACATTTGCCAGATTGTGCAGAATATTACTACTCCACTCAAAAGTATATTAAATCTGACAACTATAGACAGCTATGGAGTCAGAAATGAGGAGGTTGGTTTTGTTCCAATTGGAACAAGTCCTTTTAGAATCAAGTAATCATGTTTGTTGATATTGTTCAGCAATATCACTCAACGCCAACTTCCACTGTTTGTAAATTATTCACCAACCAATTATTTATAAAGCTCCAGCTTTGAATGGAATATACTTGAGAAAAAGTATCACATCACTTCTTGCTAGAGAAAGTGTCCAGTTTCATTTCAGTTTGCTGGACAACTACTTTGAATTTTGTGGTGGAGAGAAAGATCTTTTTGCACTTTAAAAGGGTCCTATTAATGTCTCCACCCGCCCACTCATGTTCTCCACTTCAAAAAGTCAAATCAGAATTTAGGCTAAAACGTTACTGTAGCCAGTGCAAAGTTTGCAAGGATAATTCTTTGTGAGAAATATCCCCCGTACCTGTACATAGAAGCCATCATCTGGTCCACTCTGTTCTGCCCAAGCATGGCTGGCTTCTTCCCATGACATTCCCCTCTCCACACTTACCTGGGAAAAGAGGTACACAGGTACAAAGTTGAGTAATGCTACTGTGCTGCAGTACTTCACCTATTTGAGTTATTAATTCCAGACAGGTATCCTAAGCTAAAATATAGTCAAAATGACAGATTAGTAGTTTAGGCATGTATATGACAATTGAACATACCGTGTAGAGCTCAACATGTCCTGCTGTGGTATAACCTGGCGTTAGGAATTTCCTGCAGTCTACCTTCTTCACCTTCTCATCACCGGAGCCCAAATCTAGTATAAGACAGGGGAGAGCAAGGCCATCAAATACATTACATTACATATGTACATATACAATATACAAATACATTGATACCCAGTGTTTTGGCTCCAATTTAAGACCACGATCCAACCTTGCATGTCAGTGGCAGAGATATATGATATTAACTGACAACTGATTTTAGAAAATAGGAGCAAAATGCTTTGAATACACTTTAACTACAAATCTACCATAGTTCAAACAAGGCCTTTTGCCCCACTTCTGCCCCCTCCTCACCTTGCTTGTGCATCTGTGAAAATGGCTTAATGGGATCAACAACAATTTTATCTTACCCAGAATGCCCATGTCATATCTGCCATTCCTCTTGGCTTCCTGAATAACAGCCCCCAGTGTATCAGAGAAGTACTGGAACAAGGCATTCTGCTGCTGGACCTCCATGCCCAAGATACGGTTCAGGAACTTCCCAATGTTGTTGTAGTCTGTAATAGTGAGGAAATGCATGCTTTATTATTAGCTTTATTTGAGAATTGATACAATTGCAGCGCTGCACATGCATTGCACAGTGTACACATTTAGCTATGAAACCATCACAGCCAGAATTGTGTTACAACTTCATTTCTCAAATTTTTGGCATCACCTTTGTCCAGTGACAGTGTGCCAGTTTTGTCCTCCACATTTATGAGACCCACACCTATTAATCCATTTTGGATTTCTAGAGAAGAAACAAACAAGTTACTACTCGGAGACATGGATAATTATGAAATAACCATAGATATTTTTACACAAAACCCTATATGGTAAGCAATAATTTCATCAACATCTTCAGGGTGAACCAGGGATATAACAAACAAAAATGGATTGTTGCAATCCCAGACTAAAGGGAAATAAATTCCTTGCCTATGACTCATACCTTTGAAGAAATTCCCTTCAAAGTCTGAGGGTGGTGACACTAACGGAACATCAAGTTTTACGATGGACTTCATCACAATTTCCAGAGCATTTCTGCCATACTGTGGCAAAGGCAAAGGTAAAAGAGGGTTAGTCACTGGCAAATGAAAATGGCAACAATAACACCTATTCAGACACATGCTCAATTTGCTTACTTTGTTGTCAAAATTAAATCTGCTGAGATCTCTTGTTTCTGTTGCTCTTCTGTCTCCATGAGTGAGCGCACCCTGTTACAAAGAGTAACACAAATATAGTTGGCAATTCATATTTAGTTAAAATGTTACACTTCCAGATATTCACTTTCAATCCCTCTTCATCAGAATAACAAATCATAAATCCAATGGGCCATTACCAAGCTTTCAAGTCTTTTGGCAACAATGGATGCAAATCTCTGCTCTCCTGCAAGCTCCGATATGAGGAAGACATATTCTGGAGCTGTGACCTGGTTTGACCTGTGTGTTCTCCCTGAGTCATCAGAAACACAACGAGAAAAACAAGTTTGCTACATTTAGAACCAAGCATTTGGTTTGGTTGTGCCGTCACACAGAGAACCCAAGGGTGAGTGTCTACTGACCGAACTGTTGTATAGCTCTGTCTGCGCTCCAAGGCAGCTCTAGAGTCATGTGGACTCGCCGCCGCTGGTTCTTCACTCGACGATCAGCTTGCAAGGATATACCTGAGCTGGCAGCTTCCGAGATGATGGCTATGTTCTGGTTGAAAAGAAGGACAGCAAAGATCACTTTTCACATCAGATCCTGGAATTAGCAGCTGTAATTTACATATTATTCTCGCACTTGCAAGCCCAATAGGAATTCCATCCTCTTAAAAGTTTTTATGAAATCATAGACTGGCCATAAAACCTATTGTTATGTGTCTGAAGGCCTACACATCCCCCCCACACACACACACACACACTTCCTCCATAACATTGGCTTTACCTTCTCTCCATCCATAAACCTCTGCTTCTCTGTGAGATTGAGGATTTCCACTGGGACATCCAGCTCAGAGCGAGATTCATAGGAGATGCTGCCATCATCATTACTGACCACACGACCCTTACGGCCAGTCATCTGAAGCACAGTTGAAGAAAACAGTAAAGTGATTACATCAGTGACCCAAATACTGATCCAGCTCTATCCAAAATATGAAAATGGCACAGCGGTGACCACAAATGTTAATACCTCTGCTACATTGTCTGGTCCTCCCAGCTCGTCTATTAGCTCGTCCAGCGTGTTGGGAGGTAGATCCTGAGCTAGATTCTCAAGCCTTTCCAGCAGATCTTTCTTCATTTGCTGGGCATCTTCCACTGCGTCCTGACTTGTCAGGCAGCTATCGTGACTCTCTGCCTTGACTTATGGACAAGCAAAAACAAGGCATCCATTACAACTCAAACGCCAAACAAGGGTGCAATACTTCTGTTATGAAATCTGGCAACATGCTTACCTATGGCAGGTGTGCTAGGGGGGATAACAGGGGCAGTGAAAGCAGGTCTGGTAGAGCCCAGCCCAGAGGCTAGCAAGGCACTTTGAATAGAGTCTGGGTCAATACTCTTCTTTCTCTTCTTCTTCTTCTTTTTCTCTTTCCCTTTCTTTGGTTCTTTTCTGATAAGCCATGGATCTAAGCAAAGGAGGGCACAAAGGTTAGCTGGGAGCACTGAATAGACTATAATACGAACCCTCTATAAGATGGCCTTCAATAACTAGTCGCAGCCCCCTGAATTCTCACCATCTTCCTCATCATCGTCAGATTCATCTCTGAATGGGTTGAAGTCATCGTCATCATCCACTGAGCTGACAGATTTGAAGCTGTCATCACTCTCGCCGTCTTTATCAGACTCTTTGTCTGACTCCTCTGATTGGCTGTCCTCTGAGCTGCTACCAGACAGACCGCCATGCTGGCGAGGCTTCTTTTTCGGCTGCTTTTTTACTTCTGAACCTGGAGGGGTGAGATCATATAGAATGAGAGAACATACAATTGAATTTATAAAAAGCCACATAAGCCTGTGTATGAGAATACAGCCACAAGGCATTTTAAAAGACAAAGCCATTTACCCCACTTAGTTTCCCAACCTCTTAACACCAGCTCAGGTTTAATCATCTTAAACCAAATTAGGGCTCAAAACAGGGAATAAATGTGTTGCGTGTCATCATCATTAGTCAATATGGAACAAAATGTGGAATCTTCTGAGAAATAAACTATGATGGGTAGTTTTAATCAGTTATAGCTATTTTGGCATTTCCCTACCTTTCCTCTTCTTGCCCTTCTGTTGAGAAGGTTCAGCTGCAGTGTCACTGGGAGAGGGGGTCTTCTTGGCTGAGAGGTCGATACCTAGCAGGCTAAAGAGCTTCTGTCTGTCAGGAGCTGGGAAGTGCTTCTCAATCAGGGACTGCAGCACACCTCTAAAGAAAACATGTTGTTGTATTGACAGCATACAATATTCTTTGTCAAATTGAGTGCAAAGATTAATCAAAAGTTTTCAGTTGGGGTTAAAGTGAATCCTTACTTTGCAGTTGACACAAAGTCATTGAGCTCTCCTCCTCCTTCCTCCAAGGCCTCAAGCGTTCGTGCCTCTCCTGTTGACTGAAGACCAATCACCACACACTGCAGAAGAAACAGGTTGTCAGCATGATTCATACACAAACATCAAGGATAGCAGTGAGCATCATTGATGAACAGAGAAAACCCATACCATTGTTACTGAGGGTTTAACCAACTCATGAGTGGATGTGCAGATATATTCAAGTTTTCCAAGACAAATCTCACCTTTCCATTTTGGACCTCCTCTCTGGCCAGCTGGACCACTCTGCGGACCTTGGAGGCAATGCAGAGGTATTTGAAGAACCTCTGGTGAGCAGACCAGAACTGGCCCCACATGGACTTCTTCATGCGGTGCTCTGCATCCATCAGGTTAGCAGCCTGCTGGAACTTCTCACGTGCACTCACCCACTGAAACAGGCAGGACAGCACAATAAATCAACTCATTGGCTGCAAGCAATAAAAGGAGAATTAATACAATATGCTTACAATGCAATTCCACAAGCTTATTTTCAGGTCCTTACCAGACGCACAGATTTGTTGTACATCTTAATGTATTGCTGAGTCAGTGGAACCTCCTCAATCTTGAAAGTCACACCTGTAAAACTCAACTGCCTCGCAATGTACATCCCCCTCAGTTTCATATCCATAGCAACTATCTCCATGGCACCGACACCTCTAAAATGCAGGGGGAAATATGTAAAAATACCTATATGTTATGAAAAAGAACAGAATAACTGAGATTGTCCATTCAACACCACCCATCATCATCATTCCATGGACAGTGTTTTGCTCCTTTCTTTGGAAATTTTACCATCAATACAAAATACAAATACAAAACTTACCTGCGCTCAACAGCTTGGATGAAGTTGCCAAACTCTCTGAAGGGGGTTCCATCCCCCCAGATGCCCAGCCGGTTCATGTAGGCCATGTTCCGGGGTTCAGAGGCACCTAGATGGAAAAAATACAAAACGTTTTTTAAAAACCATCTTTTATCCACTAGGCTTTTGTGGATTTCAGTTGATTACATGGTAGTAGTAGTAGTAGTAGTAGTCGTTTTATTTGTCCCCGTGGGGAAAATGTGTTGCAGCGTTATCACAGGACATGGCCACTCACCTGTGGCACTAGCGTACACAACCCGAGCTTTGGGAAGTTTGTTCTGCAGTTCCAACACTGCAAGCCCAGTCTTAGTAGGTTTCGATGATCCAATTGGACACACATTTTTGGCTTTGTGACACTCATCATACACAATCTTAAGACATTAGGTTAAAGAAAGCCATTAACATGTCTGGGGGGAATTATTTTTGTGTGTGCATATGCAAGAAAATTTTAATTATTTTCTGAGTACATATATTAAACAAGGCTGTTAGGTTATTCATGTAGCTTCCATGAAAGGATACAACTCCATCAAAGTCCTCCCCACACCAGTGGAGAAGCTGTTCAAATCTGGTCTTGTACTTCCCTCCGGATTGGCTCTCTCCTATCAAGGAAGAGTAGGTGGCGAAGATCACACCTTTCCTCACACTCCCATTGTGTTTAGAGGAGATTTTGCCATATTTGAACTGAAAATTAAAAACTGGAAATCAGTGACTAACACTTAAAACTTCCACATTAGCGAGGCAGTAACACATCTCTCATTGTTTGTTGAGCTATGCATCATACAAGTATCTTACCTTGTTTAGTGAATGAACCAGAATGTTCTTCGCGCCTATGTCCCTTAGATCCCTTTCAGCATCATACTTCAAGTCATTTGAGACACTAAACCTAAACAAAAAAGGAGAATGTATACAATGGGAAAATAAAAGTGGGGGCAATCATGCTGCTTGAAGTTTTCAGGAGTTCATATCAAGCATGGCTAAGTTAGTTTCCTCCAATGTCCAGTATCATGAAGAATTTGGGGTATTTACCAAAGTGATCTCTTCCTGCCTAAAAGGTAATTCTCATAGATTATCCCAGCAATGGTCCTGCCTTTCCCCACACCAGCTCCATCACCTATCAAATAGGCAGCTCGATCACCATTAGGGAGGAATGTCTCATGTTGCTGTGATAGAAAGACAAATGAAAGTATAACATTTTAGCATTGTAATAAAATGACACAGGGAACACAGATTCACTGCAAACTACAAAAGTGGACTTAAAATGCATAATTTTGCCTTTCACATAAAAAATATATATATGTTATGACTGCATACAAGATTGGACTAATTACACCAGTGTTTCCCATAGGTTGACAATTTACTTGTGGTGGTGGGTCCTCATTATCGCACTATAGAGTACCATAGGACACGCTAAATCACTATAGTAATACTATAGAAATATGATAGGGATTTTTCGCTCTGTGTTTTTAGGCTGTATTTTAGCCTACGGTACCTATTTTTCTCTGGGTTTGATTGCTCTGTAGCTCTGTCTTGTCAGCTCTGTGCCTATTCATGAATAAAGGCCTATAGCCTAATGTAACCTGATGCCAGGACCCCCCGCCCAATACACAGTCCACCCCCATACTTCATAACATTCTGTTAGCTTAGCTACAACTACCCAAA
>OMLI01031964.1:11434-25316 GCA_900302605.1 Rondeletia loricata | reverse complement strand
CCATAGTCAAGCAAAGGAAGGAACGTAGCCTCAACCAAGTTTTTTCCTGGCAACAAAGGAAAAGCAGGATTTGTTTCTAAAATAAAAACCTAGCTTGAGCTTCAGCTTCAGTTTTCAATGTGAAATTTAAAAGTTAAACGATCAATTAAGATACCTAGATACTTGTACTGGGACACTAATTAAATCTGACTGCCCTGCAAGGTTACAATGTTGGGAAGAGAAGCGAATGTCTTCCTGGCATTAGAAAACAACATCAATTTAGTTTTTGTAGCATTCAACACAAGTTTCAGATCAAACAACCGTGACTCTACAATACCAAAAGCAGACTGCAAGTACTCAAGAGATTGAGCAAGAGTGGCACCACAGCAGTAAATGACAGTATCGTCGGCATACAAATGAAACTGTGCATTAGGAACATTTCAGCCCAGGTTGTTTACATAAATAGTAAACAAAAGTGGACCCAGAACAGAACCTTGGGGGACGTGGACGTGGAGACGCGCGTGCTGCCATCTAGGATTTAACCTTTTTAAGTACAGTCATGTAAGTCGCTCAAGGTACTGCATTGTTTATTTCAGGTCACAAAGCCTAACCTGCCACAAGAAACAACAGCTTCAGAATCGTATTAAAAATCTACCACCCCCTGTTCAATTTATGACTACATCCACCCTATACATTTCATGATTAATCACATTTGCCATCATTGTCTTTTAGTTTTAACCCCATCCCTTAACAGAGTTTCTCTCAGAATAGAGGAGAGAGAAGAGAGGGCCTTTGTGAGGATCCAATCCAATGCCGTTCTGCAGCTTTACTGTATCACTAACATAATCTCCCTCCTCACTCAAGTCCCGAATGCATCTCCCTGACAAAACTGTAATCGGTGCACGTTTTGCTCTCTCCGGTGCCTCAAGATCTGTGGCATGTTTCTAGCTGTTCATCTCCAATTTCATTTGGATGTTTCCAGTAGGCAGAGCATAAACAACAAGCCAGGTCGTGGAGGCTGTGCTGTCTGACAGCTTGGCATTTTTTATTTTTTTTGTGTGCCTTGGCCTTTGTGTCCTGGACCCTGTGCAGTATGGATTTCCAGTTCACCTGGAATTAGCTTCAAAGGGTCCAGGAAGCAGAAGCAGTGGGGGGTGATGGGGGTGTACACAGCACACAGAGGGATGAAATTGTTTGGAATAATGTCCTTGTGTTTGCTGCTCTACTGTGAAGGTCACCCACTCTTCCCAGTGTATGGGGAAGGGAACTGAAAGTTTATGAAGATGGAAAGGGGCAAGGAACATGTTTGTTTGTTGTGTAGAGAAACTAAATGAACACTTAAATCACTCATCGTGTGTGTGTGTGTGTGTGCGTGGATGTATGTGTGTGTGTGTGTGTGTGTGTGTGTGTGTGTGTGTGTGTGTGTGTGTGAGTGTGAGTGTGTTTGTCTGTGTGTGCGTGGATGTATGTGAGTGTGTTTGTCTTGATCTTTCACCTGAATTTAATTATAACAGTTTTGGGGTTTTAAAGAGTCTTAATCTCTCCAACATTAAATTAACAAGTTAATCATACAAACACTTCAGCACACAAAATACTGGCATTCATGGACCTTTTAATTAAAAACAAAACATATTTTCAAGTCATCCTGAAGGTCAATGTAGTGTGCTCTGTGCCCGTCTACCAGTCGATGCGTCATCGTGTCTATGGTAAAAGGGGAAATTCTGGAGATACACTTTCTGACAAGTAAGAAAATGGAGCCCTGGCTACCAAGCCCAAAGCTGAGATTAGGGCCAGATTCTTATGCACTTCATTTGCTGTTCCTCTGTCAGCTGTCTGTCGTTCTCTGCCTCTAGTGTATTCTAGTTGTAGTGGCTTTGGAGCTGAAGAAAATAGGCTCGCTCCCCCACCTTCAATTCCAATCTCTGTCATGTCACCTCTGTCTGAACGTGTGTGTGCTAGCCATTCATAAATGTCTGAAATTACGTATTATGCATCACGCACACGCACCCACATACGCATGCACGTACATACACACGGTCACACTCAGGAAAAGGGAAGGAACTGAGCTAGGAAATGAACTTGCAGCTGCCACTCAGGGTGTTGCAGTTGCAAATGACAGAGTGGATTTATAGACGGGGTATATGCTTTTGAGAGGCACGACTATTATGAAGGTGGAAAGAAAATGGCCTGAATAAAGTCTAGATACAGTACAATGTAAGCTAAGCACGTTTTCACAGGTCCCTTTTGATTTGTCAGTGAGCATTTGACTAGGTGGTCTGTGAATTGTGTGCTGACTCAACAGTAAATTGGTAAAGTGTGGTTTCTGCACACGATCCATGCATCATCATGATACATGGCTGTGGACCATGGCAGACCAATTCAGCAAGATCAGGCTTCACAACACAAAAACAGTTTAACTTGGGGGAATGTAATAGCTCTATATCTTTAGCAACTTCAGAGGAAAAATATTCTCTGGCATATCTGTTGAATGGAGTTATTTCACTTTATGTATTTTTCATCATGAGGAGAAGTAAGGATCCTTATGAACACTAACAGTGTGGCAGGTTTAGCTGTACGCAGGCTGGGCGTTTTGCAGTGAGAGGAAGTGTTATAGCTTCTGTTCTCTTTCTCTCTCTTTCTCTCTCTCTCTATATAATATATCGGCTGCTACTTCTCTATCTTAGCCCTATCTCAGTCTTATCTCCGTTTGCATCTAAGTCCTTTATCTCCTGCATCTTATCTGCAGTGCCAGACACAAGGAATGGCAATCCAAAGCAGATAGAGAGAAAGGGAGAGGGGTGGAGGATAAAGAGTGAGAGAAAAAGAGATTCCAAGAATTTCTGCAGGTGCTATTAAGCCCTTTAGTCAGGCAAAGTAAAAAAAGAAAAAGTGTGTGTGTCTTTTCATCCATCAATATAGAGGAAATAGATCACCCCTCAATCCCTCTTTCCATTGCAGAACAGAATGGAACTGTTCTTTCTTTGCCAGATTCCAGGAGGCAGAAGCCCATATACAACCTTGAATTTAGGCAGCAAATTTTACATTTAGTCATATTTCCACGTGGACCTATGACACAGACATTAAAGCTAAGAAGCCGCTTTTACACAGGGTTCATTACACATCCATTGCTGAAATTTCAGCTGTTTGGCTGGAACGTCCTGAGTTTGAATCCAGGCCAGGACTTTTGACGCATGTCATCCCCCTCTCTCTCTACCCCAATCTTTCCTGTTTCTCTCCATATTCTCAAAAAAGGACCCCCAAAAAATCTAAACAAAAACAAAAACACACAAACTGTGACACTTTTTCAGTGTCCTTTAAAAACATTGATTTTGCCACTTAATTGTTCATATTGTGTACAAACTGTTGATTTTTGATGAATAATAGGCCCTTGATTCGAGTCCATCCAGTTTAAAAGTTGAAAGTCTCTACCACCCTGCTGGAGAAGTCGACTGCTCTTCTAAGTGCTAATGGACTCTCCAGATGTCCCATTGCCCCTGGTCGTAAAAGTAATAACCTGTGGTAGCTGTCGAAAGAGCTGGCTCCCCAAGGTTGCCAAGGTGCACTGTGAAGAGGAAAAGAAAAGGCATGGAGGAGAAAAAACAGTAAGGGGGAACATTTTCATTACAGCCCTCAGTGTTGGTTTCTTTAGCCCTTCTAGTCACAGATCTGGTGCTAGTGCTCTGGTCCCCATGTGTTCCAATTATCAAACCCCTTCAGCTTCTATGCCTGTGTGATCAGCCCACAGCTACAATGTCTCATGTCTGCTGTCACGCAGCTGCAGGGCGATTTAAAGAGACAATCACAAAAAAGTATAAAAATATCCATACAACAATGTTTTATCTCAGTTGCATTCACTTTATTAATTGCTATTAGAAATGATTGCTTAAAATAACAAGACATAGGTACACCGGGATGAGCTCATTGCTGCAAGTGTTAAGTACTTTTGCTCATGTTGTTTTTGTTTGATTGTGGTGATTGACCTGATGTCCTTTTCCTGTAAAACTTCTTAACTGTTTCGATTTTTCAGATTATTGCTTCTAGCTTTCTTCAGGTTGCAATACAATTACACCCTCACCTCGGTCCCCCACACCTCAACGTTTATTACCATTGACAGGTTACGATGGAACAGAATTACCTGTAATAATGATACTGTGCTCCTATCATGTTATTCCTGGCAATGATAAGTATATTTGTGAAGCCTTAACTGCTCATTTTCTCTCTTACTCTGTCTCTTGCTCACTTGCTCACTTGCTTTCTCTGACCTCTCTCTCTCTCTCTCTCTCTCTCTCTCTCTCTCTCGCTTGCTCTCTCAGTTGCTCTGACCTCTCAATATCACACAAGTTGTCAGTGCCAAACTATGAATGTCCCTTGACACTTATTCGACTCAAGCTCCCTTCAGCATTTCCATTTGCACAGAGCCAATTTCAATTTTTATATAGGGTCAGGTGGGGGCTAGAGTAAGGCCTGGAGTGAGAAGCAGCCAAAGCTGAAGACAGAGAAACAAGGGCCCTAAGCAAAGTTGTGTGTGTGTGTGTGTCTTCTTTAAAGGGTGGCTCATTCATCCAACAGAGGCTTTTTCAACCCCCTTTTAGGCAATTCTACCACCTAAGCCAAACTAGTCTACCCAATTCAAATATTGGCTCGTCAAGTTCATTCCATGGGATTTTTATCTTACTTCTCTTAGATAAATCAAATAAATTCATATCAATTAAATATGCAAGAGGTCATTATTATGTGATGACTTTCTAGTAAACCGATTATAGTGGGACTCATTGATAATCTATTGTTTTCTCAATAGTCCTTTCATAATCAAATCTATTGACCAAAGTGACATCTGTTTGCATCTACTAAGCATTTGTAATCCATTGTTTTTTATGGGTTTCTTGTGCCACATTCTAAATAGGATTACAATATTTTTGGTAGCAGGCATGCCAAAAGGATATGAATGTAAGTATTTTAGTTGCACAGTTAGAAATAGGCAGGGAGCTCGCCAGTAGGAGAGCATGGGGCTGAGCAGGCTCTCATTCAGCACCGCGGACAGCGCCACATACTTGGCTCTGGAGGGGGGGAAGCTGCCCTCATTAAAACCATGGACAGCTCTCTCTCTCTCTCTCTCTCTCTCTCTCTCTCACTCTCTCTCTCTCTCTCTCTCTCTCACACGCATGTGCCTGTTTTCTATATTGCTCTCTTTGGGCATGTGTTTGTGTGGCCATGTCTAACCCTAAGTACTGATTTGTGCAAATTTACATTTGTCAACACAGCAGTGTTTCCTCTTACAGTATATAAATATGTATAATTATTTATTTTGTAGCAGTGGTGGTTTGAGGTCTGCTCTTTCTTTGGGCTTAGTTTTGGTTCTCATGCAACATTGGAAAATAAGGCTAGATTCTGTATTTAAGAAGTGGTGCTGGCACCTTTTGAGTGAATGTAGGGGTGATGCTGCTATGGTGACTACATTATGAAGTCCAATTCACATACGTCCAGAAAATGCATTGGGAAAAGAAGAGAGGGAATGTGTTATTGCACCATGCTGTGCTTGAAAAGCAAGTCATCCCCATCATACCCTAGATTTTCTTTGCACATGGTGTCGCACGTCAGCACATCTGGAAGCTGCCCTCCCATCCTTCAAGCTATGAGAGAGAGAGAGAGATACTTTTATCATTTGTTTGGTTATTAATTATTTTAGAATAACTTTTTCATAGCATTTCTTGGCAGTATCAGCCTCTACAATAACTGATATGCTGAACTGTTTATATAAAATTGCTGTTCAATTACAGGGCTGAGGTTTGAGCCTCTCAGCTTTTTTTCAGCTGTGTGTGTTTGGTGTCTCTCTCTCTGTGTGTGTGTGTGTGTGTGTGTGTGCGTGTGTGCGTGCGTGTGCGTGCGTGCGTGCGTGCGTGCGTACGCGTGTGTATGTGTTCCCTGGGGATTGCCTACAGGGAGCTCACAGGCAGAGGATTTCAGGACCGAACAGCTGAGTGCACAGGTACAGGCCTTGGAAATTACGCTTCAACAAGAAGAATTGTTCAATTTGTCCAGAATAAAAAACAATATTCAAGATGAAGCATAGATTTTTGTACTGCCAGTATCTTCTTGCTCTTGATCTTTTTCCTCAAGAGGCTTGGTGCTGCTTTGATGAGTTTGTTGACAGTGTCCTTTAAGCTTTCACCTTAAAGACGCAAAGCAATATCAGAGATATTTTAGAGACACGCACTGGAGGAATTGTTTTCATTTTCCACTGATCCAAGTATGGCCACACTCTCCTAGCAACAGGCCTCTGAATGATTTATTGTGCGATTGATTCAAAGAGCTCAAAGAGGAGCACGCACAGGCAGTGAACTAATTTTCGAATCAGAGGGGAACATCATTCGCGCTTGAACATCCTTTCCAGATCCATGTTGAATGGATTGTTGTTGGAATTTTACATTGGTGGAATAAACTGAGAGACTCTGCTGTGATAAATACTGCTGCAGGTGGCATGCAACCAATTACCCAAACAGTGTCTGTCCAAGTCTGAAAACATCCAATCCCTGTTAGAAAACATCAAATCATATTCAAACACTGTTTAATGACCCAAAACCAATGTTATGTTCATTAGGAAAGCAATGCATCTCCAACCCAAAAATAAAATAAAATAATCACTTGCTGTTGAGCGCAGCCCCACAAATGTGAGAAAATAAGTCATTTATAGAGAATAATTAAAGCGTTACTGTTTGTCACTGCAGGAAGTTCACATCTGCTAGGCAGTCGGTTTCTGGAGCTTTAAAGAAATGTCTGAAAGCATGTTATTAATGCAACATCACTAATGATGACTTGCTTGCTTAGTGATTGAACCCTCAGCTGAATACAGACAGGCAATGTGCATCATTCATAAAGGGACCCTTAGGCTTCCTTTGTTGCACAGTATATAGACACAGACACTGATACAACTCTGAGCATTCTCAGAAGAATACATGGCACCTCAAAGTCAACTTCACTGCCCCTGGTTAAGTATAACATATTTTGTGTCTGCATAATTCGTTTTACAGAACGCAATCTTTGAAAGCTTTCGTTGAATAATGTCTGATTCGAACCACGGAAACATTTCTGAAATAAAGGAAATTATATAAGCGTTACTGGGACGGGAACACATGTTGCTGATATTCTTAGTTTCTTGAAATTCAACTGTTTGAGGGGAAAGGGATTTGAAGAGTGGTATGAATAATAGAAAAATGAAGAGTGAAAGGCCTGTTGATTGCTAGTTATTAAACTGTATTAGACAAGTGCCTGCCAGTTATTCTCACACACACACACACACACACACACACACACTTGCATATCATTACGAAGACTTCATTGGGGTGCTGAGAGGAGACTTTACAATTCTTCCCAAGAACAACATATCCCTTAATCACCCTTCTCTGTGGAGTGTCTTCACTCCTGCCTGAACCCCGGCCCCTCGTTTTCTCTGCGGCAACAGAGACGAGATGAGAGGGAGAAATAGCACTGTGGCAGGGTCTGATTATTAGAGAGAGACCTTTTGCTCAGCCTTCCTCATACCAAAAACAAGCTAGGCCAAGTGGAGGTCGTGATGACTTAACCTGGATTAGCTCTCCATGCTCTATGCATGTCAATTAGAGGGCTATTCTCATACAAATTTAAGTTGTGTGTTTCCATGGATGATGGATAGACTAACTAATACACAGTTGTCTGAGAGCAGTCTTGTGGTGTAATAATGGACATTACGTATCATTAGAAATGTGATGCATGTCTTTGAAATTACAAATCACCCGATCACAGCAATGGGAGAAAGAAAATACAAATGCGTTCTTATAAAAAGGTATTTCCTACCTCTGCCAGTCTCAAACACACATGATGCACAGATCACAGACTTGAATTAGATGAAGGATTTTATTTCAAGCAGAGGAACACATTTAACCAACCAACCACTTCAGCTCTGTTAAATATACATAACAAATTATGCTAATTTTGGTGAAGTACACAGATTCAGAAAGGTTGGTATAAATTTCCATGGGTTGGATGATTTTCCTCTTTTGCATGAAATTGACTGTTTAGTTTGACTGTCTGTGGGTGTAGGAACGTCTGCTTTTGCTAAACCTCTCGCAAAGTTGAGGTACAGCAACATGCTGGATTTGACAGCTGAGCTTTGTTCATTTGTTCATGCCAAAATACAGTGACATGTCATATTGTCAGAAGCACTGAAATGTGTCTCCTGTTGATGTGTCTTTTGTGAATAAAAGCACACACCTTGTTTCCCGTGTAGAAGTCATTTTTATTGAATATTCCCTCACAACCTCTAGTCTGGACTTCTTCAGCACAGCAGATAATTAGAGTAAGCTATATTGATGCGAGGCTTTTTGTTGTTGGTTTAGAACTGGAGGGAAGAAAAGGTCAGTGATTGTTGCAAAGTGACAGGTGAATCGCCAGCTAGCTGCCTCCAGTAGTAATATTTCTCAGCTCCACTCCAATCAGTGCAGACGGACCTGGCTAATGGAGTTAACTGAAATAATTGACAACTGACAGTAGGCTAAATAGCTTTTGGTGACCTTGAGTCAGAGACTGCAGCTGCACTGTGCTGAGAAAGTGACATTGCTCCAATACTGACAGGCGGTCTACACACTAATAGGTTATAGATTAGCTGGACCTTTTTGGGGGTGGGTTTGGTGACTTTTTTCTTCTTGTTCATCAGTTAAAGAATAGACAAGGCTGTGATATGCTAAATATAATCTATTTCTATCAGGGGTATAGGCTACCTGGTTTGGGCAGGTGCATAGCCTATCCAGCAGATATATGGGAGGAGGAGGGGCAGTGAAGCTTTAGCCGGCTTCACCTTTACTGACCGGTGTAATAAGATTACCTGCTTTACACGTCATGACGAGAGAGAGAGAGAGAGAGAGAGAGAGAGAGAGAGCGAGAGAGAGAGAGAGAGAGAGAGAGAGAGAATTACAGAGTGCTGATGTGCCCGTGTGAGGATGCTGTAGCGACAGTGCCAGCCGGTCTCTGTGGCTCCTTTGCCCGTCCTACTAGGATTTGTGTCGGCTACTTTTGGAACCAAAACATGGTAAGACGTTTTCTCTTGTTGACGCGATGGCTGTCGCGATGATTTAGTGCGTAATTGCGCACGGGCGCTGTGATACGCTCACATGAACTGTTGATGTGCTGCGTTAGGCTAAGTGTTACGATGCCTGCATGGCTGTATATCGTGTAGGTTCCCTGCCGTGAAATAATCATTAGGAAGTTTGAGTAATCCATTGGCAGTGCCTACCGTCCACCACCTCAACTCAGGTATCTGCCTATGGCGTTTTATCGAGGACATGTTTGGCATGCTACAACTTCCACCTGCGAGTCATGTGCGCTATTGCGCTGTAGGAGGCAATGCATTCCCCTTCAATACTTCATGCACTCACACTCGCTCTCTTCACAGGTTCATAGTAGTAAAAAAATAAAAAAATAAGTAACAGATCGTTTGGTGCTGTAGTTTTTTACTCTTTTAGGATTTAGTAGCCTTTTTATTTTCTCAAATTAATGCAGAATATAGCATAGGAGGTCAAAGTTAAACTAAATGACCAGTCTGCTTGCCAAGGTATTAACACAGCTATGGTTTTGTCTTATAGCACAACAGCATAACTGTTGTAACTGTAGACACCAGCAACTAATCTGAACTAATTATTCACATGGAGTCCTCTAACACACTGATAGCCTAAATTACCCAACATGCCACAAGCAGCAGCTGGCTGCAGACTCACCACTTTATTACCAAGAACACAGTGGGGCAATCATGAAAATAGGGCGATAGTCTGCATGGCCGGTTTGCTACAGTAGTAAAGTGTCCATTGGGGTCAGAGCTGTAATTTAGGACTTTATGCTGCCATTGCACTGACAAAACAGTAATCAAAAAATCCTAGCAGTACAGTTATCATCCCCAAGGTTATCAGGATTGTTGCAGTGTTTTAGTCAGCAGAAGAATATGGCCTCTTTTTATCATGAAGGTTCCAGCCATTTGGTGCCAGAGTTGCACTGTTTCAGTAGAAGATACGTCAGATATGATATTATTGCTTAGACCTATTTGGACTGCCAAAACTGAGTAGATTAGGAGGAAATGCTATAGTGCAGTTTTTGCTACCTCAGCATTCTTCTCAAACTAATGCTCTCCAAGTGGCCCATTTGGCAATAAACACAATTGGGAAAATTTCAAATGGTCTGAAAACCACTGGAGGGCTAATGCTGTTATCGTTTATACTCTAATCCACAGGTAGTTTATGGCCTGTATGGGCTTCTTGAGTAACAGGCATTGTTACGCCGTAATTAGTAGTCCGTAATTAGACATCTGCCCCTGCATGTTAGACAATCAACTTGAAATTGCCTCTATACCATATGTTGGCCTAGTTTGTTTGTGTGTGTGTGTGTGTGTGTGTGTGTGTGTGCGCGCGTGTGTGTGCCTGCATGCTGCATTGTGTCTCTGTATAGCATTTAGTAGGTAACTGTGATTCCCTCCGTTTAAAATAATAATGTTACAAGTAGTGTGTGTGCCGGACGAAAATGAGTCTTCGCTGGCGCAAAGCCCCACAATGCACCATGCACCATCACAAAGATAGAGCCATAGAATTAATCAAAATAGGTCTGAAAACGATTAAATAAAAAACTAGTATTAGACTATGTGAAAACAGATCCCAAATAGTTATTTGTTAGAGTGATAATCCGCGAGATTCCTGTTTTTCTTGATTTTGGCGACACCTTTGGTAATAAGCGGTCATTGTTTTGGTGTTTTGTACTCAATGTACGTCACTGGCCCAACATACTGCAATAATAAAGACACTCAATGTAGACTGCGGCCTCTTTAATTTTTTTAATTTCTTCTACCTTCTTATTTATTCCAAACAAACTGCTGTTGTTGCTTCTGTAAACATAAAACGCATCGCTTCCTGTGCAGCAGAGAATTTTTCCCGGGAAAGAGCAAATGTAAAAGCGTTCATGAACTATTGTATGGTATCAAACGGCAATAGAGAGTAGCAAAACTGACATTTATTTATATTAAAAAGTTGCGGGTTATTACTTTAAGTAGTGGTTTATTTGTTACGTTATTATTTTACTTGTGTTTAATGAACTCAAATGATTACCTTTTTTTTTTCTTGTTGGCCTACACTTTCTTTAAAATTGACTATTGTCATGTTACCATTTGAAGTTGTAGTTGTAATGCATGTCATGAATCGTGAAAATGTGAAAATATTGTGATATGATTTTACTACAGAGACTGATTGATACCCGATACTCTTTAAATCATGTCTTACAGCATGAGGACAGGTGAAAGGTAGGAAGACAGGAAGCTCAAGGCATCTTCTCTTTAAGTATTAATAAGGTGAACTAAAGAGGTTATAAAATACTCTGATAACTGAACTGAACCAGAGGGCATGAATTAGGCAGCGGTGAATTATGCTCAGAAGTAATGGAGTGTCTCTTCCATAGCAAAGGATGGAGAGGAAAGCCTGCAGGGTATGGTGCATACAGGTGGAAGTGGAAATGAGACTAATCAGTCCACTGGGTGGTCAGCCTCTACTAGATGTAGCACGTCTTTATAGATGCTGGAGCTTGTTAGAGGGCTGCATGGCTTTCCTTGTTATTCCACCTCAGTATTATATTTCAACATTGAAATACAATGCTCAGCGATACACAGTTTTATAGCTCGAGGCGCTGCGTGTTCTGATTGCTTCGGGTGAGTAGTTTGCATTTATTCGTTCATCGCCTCTTCATTACATGAGCTCACGCCAGGGAGGTGTGTGTGTGATAACACACTAATTAACGAGGGTTGCAACACTCCCCCGACTGACTAATGATCCAATCTTCTCTGTTGCATCAACGCTTCAGCACAAAATGCATTCTGGTGGTATGACAACTGAGACTGTACTAATGCTGCTGCTCTTGAGATGCGCAATACAATCGTGTTAGTTAAAAGAAATGTCTATTTGTAGTTTTTTAGTGTATTTGCCTTTAGATACAATATGCAACATAAGCCACAGTCAGTTAAATTGTACAATAGTGGCTTTTTTTTCACAAGGTGTTGAACGTTTTGAGTGCTTTGAGTGCTGACATGAGAAAGGTTATACTTCTGGGGAGTTGTTTAAATGTTGGCTTGATATCTTCTGCTCTATTACATCAGGGATTAGTGAGCACTGCAAGAAACACAAGAATTTCAGTCAAAGCAGGAACGACCGCGAGGTCACAGAAGCAATTATGTGAAAGGTCAAAGGTTAGGACTGTAGAGCAGACATGGTATTGGGATGTCAAAACATGTACCTTGGAGTTTTGAATGCTCTCAGGTTTCAGAGAGTGAAGTGCACACTATAAAAATGGGATTTCATCATATTTATAAAGGATATTTTGATATGCTATCATAACTTACTTATCATCCGGCAAATATGACTTTATTCATATGCACAATGGACACCTCAAGGAAACCACTTCAGTATTATTTTATAAGAGACTCGTGGGTAGCGATGCCTGAAATGATTTTGGTCCGTGTGCATAGTGAGAGGAAGAGGAGACAGGCGCATTAGTGAAATCCTTTCTCTTCCTTCGCCACCTTCCTCCTGGTGTTGTGATGTTCTCCCACAGATTAGGAGGAGGTGCTGTGGGTTGCAGGCCTGTGTTATGATTTACCGCCTTCTCCCTCCCGTTTTCATGTAGAGAAGGGCAGATACTGCACAGCATGAGCACCATTATCAGATCAGCAGCTCAGCGTCAGATATTCAGAGGTAGTGAACTCTCTATTCCATCTCCACCACCTGTAGTGGAATGAAATATGGGGCATGGGGACCATTAGTACTGTAACAGTGGCACAGGCGTGGTATGGGGGGCTGACAGAGGCACCAGGGGAACTGTTTTCAATAGGGTTTATGGAGTTTGAGGACATCTATTTTCATATATTCACAAATTATACGTTTATTGAGTTGAGCCTTTTAATTCTTTCTCACTCTTCTATCTCAACATGTCTGCCTCTCTGTCAGTAGAGCCATCTTTCTCTCTTTCTCCTTGTTCCTTTGTCTCAAGCTGCCCTCCTTTTTTATCAATTATGGCTTTGTACAACCTTTTACTGTTTTGCTTAATTTTAGTTTTATTTCCTCTTACTTTAGTTGTGAAGACTAATTAAATAATGGAATAACACAGGTAGTATATCCAGTGGAAGTCCACACTTCATCGGCACCAGTGTCTTTGTGCCGTCTTTCCAACGTGTCCACTTTACCTTTTGGAATTCAAGAGGGCAAGAATTCTCCCTAAGAAACAGACCTTGAGCAGAAGGCGTGTTGGAAAAACAAGTCACTGTTAATATACTTAAAGGAGGTAGAGATATAGATATTGTACATTACACCAAGGTACTTTTAAATATTGAAGGCAACCAAGCAGTAAAGTCAATGAAGTGTGGGATCTCAGGAGCTTCTGTAATCATTAACTGTACAGTGTGAAGCCTTTCTTCTACATTGTGGTTAGTAATTGAGTTAGTGTTTAAAAGATAGGAATACGAATCTCCACACATTTTAATTAGCTGGCTGACTACTGTGCAGATTTGATATGTTTCTGTCTTGATAGGCTTTTAGTGGAAATGCCAGCGTATCACGTAAACTATCACAGCTCATGAAATGATATGCAGAGTTGTTGCTGGCATTGTATCTGGTTTGGAGACGATATACATACTGTGTCTTGGCCTTTGACCCGCCATTAGTGTAGTTTGTAGTGAGAAGTTTATTGAAAAATCAGTTTGAGTTGCATTTGACTCCATGCTTTTCTGGAGCAATAGAAACCCTATTTGACAGTTTAATTTTGCATTATTAATTAGTTTATTGTCACTTTAGTCAGACTGGGTGTGTTCCAGATGTGAGCTGGTGACTGGAGGGTCTTTTCTGAAAGTTAC
>OMLI01031964.1:0-10143 GCA_900302605.1 Rondeletia loricata | reverse complement strand
GTTTTTGTTTTTTCAACAATATTGTTCATCTAGATAAATTCAACATAATGACCACATATTTCATAATTCTAAACATTCCTATTTGGATTTTCTTCTGTGGAAGGATTAGTAATCCTAATATGCATTCAGGCTTGGAAAGAATCCTCATGATCACAGCCATGCTGTGATTAGAGTGGGGGAATGTTGCCCATTAAAGAGGGGAAATGTCCCAAAAGTCAAAACGTTCTTTTGTCTGGGGTCAGCTGCATGTGTTTAAGGCCATGTGGCTAAGAGGTTCCCATTGTGTTGAGCCGTGTGCCTTGTGACATGGATACTGCATTTTTGATGCTAAGCAGAGAGCACGGAGTGGCCGTGGCGCCCACATGGACTGAGCTCAGCGAGGGTTTAGAGATTTAGAACGTGGTCAT
This sequence comes from Rondeletia loricata, assembly GCA_900302605.1. Classification (NCBI taxonomy): domain Eukaryota; kingdom Metazoa; phylum Chordata; class Actinopteri; order Beryciformes; family Rondeletiidae; genus Rondeletia; species Rondeletia loricata. The sequence continues at coordinate 9,736 of OMLI01031964.1, read as the reverse complement.
GAGATGACTAAGGCAGAGGGATTAGAACCTCCGAGATCTCTGACTCTCTCCCAGTGAATTAGAGAAAATGAAAGGTTTAGTGGACCGCCGGGCTCTGTTGACGTTAGATGCAGGAGCATACATTATCTACTTACTGCACTTTATATTTTGCCTTTCAGCTCCATAGTGTGGGTTATTCATTACCAAATGATATTGAAATGTGTAAAGATATGGTATTTGTGGAGTTATAGGCTTCAAGACTCATAGATTGATTTGAAAGAAAGCGTATTATGACATTATAATGAGTTGGCCTTGGGAGGCTAGAAAATGAAATACTCACAGTGAAATACAATATTATGCCATTTATATGCACCCTTTGACCTGCATTCTGGAGTGATATGACACACTCTCAGTTTCCCACTTGGAACAAGGTAATGTCTATTCTTCTCTACTGCAGCAACATAAAATACATTGCATAAACAGGGGCACGGGGTTTATTATGTTCCAACCATCCCAGCCCACAATAATCATGAGAGCACTTGAGGCCCACATTAAAGCTTTCATTTGCTACTGGTAGCACTGTAAAAGCACATAATGGTGTTTATCCCAGCCAAAATATCCAGGCTAAACACCCCAAGCTATGTGTCTCTGTTCAGCACCTGCACCAGTCGGTCCAGCGTGCTTTTTAGTGTATGATAAAATGTAGGTGGGCTGAAAATAATGGTAAAAAGGGAAACCGAATGAACATTAACTGCATTACAGCTTTTCATTTCTATGTCAAGTGCACATAAAGATCACCGCTAGCTCTAAGGGCTTCTCTTTTCCCATAGCCACATGCATACAATGAGCACTCACTTAGGAATCACTCATGTCATAATAGCAGTTACATAATCTTGTAGCAGGAAACACCTATAGTGTTAGGGATTGAAGAAAAACAAGCATATGAAATTATCAAGCCGTGCATGGAGCTCTTGGCTACAATCCCCCACACCAGTCATATAGAGCTTAACCAAAGCATATGAAGTCTGGGGTAATGGTCCAAATGGTGTAACTTGCAGCCCTAGCAGTGTAATAACATGGATATAAGAGTGTCTGTGTATAGGTGGAGGCTAGTCTTAAATACATTTCCAGTGATGAAACATATCTTCCCCCAGAGATGATGTGGTCACCGCTTGGGCCAGTCAGTAACAATTATAGCAAGTAGCAATGACCCCTTCCCCTTAATTGTATATGTGCAATATAGTATAGAGTCTATAGTATATGTAGTATAGGTGTATCCCATGTCAATCAAACTTATGATGTGGAGATGTTTAATTTTGACTTGTAATTAAAGCAACCCTTTTGGGTCAATCGAAATTGAAATTTGAAAATGCGATGGGCAAAATGCATCATTCCCCCAAGTTCCATCAAAATCTGACCAGTGATGTCTTGAACGCAGGATGAAAGGCCCACCTTGGACCAATCAGTGTAATTTTGGAAATGTCTGAACTCGGTGCATCACTCATCGAAGTTTTGTCAAAATTGGAACAATGGTGTCTTGAGATATTGTGTGTAACGGACAAATGGATGGCGACCATCCATAGTACCCCACCAATTTAAAGCTGCGCTAGGTAACATTTCAATGTAAAAATCTTATCTTATCAGCCTAAATCACAAAGTGGGGCTACATTAGAGAAGAGCGCCCCATCCCCCTAATTGAGACCCTGTTGATTTGCCCTTTTTACCCAAATGAAATGCTGGTGTCCGGTATGTACACTTCTCCGCCCACAGGAAGTGACAAATCAAAACTCAAGAGCGAAATACAAAACAGATCCTAAACAGCAACGAGTGAGCGCCCCGTCCAAAGAAAGCTGGACTCACCAATGTTAGATATCTTGCCTCTCTCGTCCCTTTGGTATCCTTTGTAGTGATCGTGATCATTGGTAAATATGAGTGTGATGTCACCTAACATTATTTCTGGGTGTTGAAGTTCACATTTTTCAAACAGTTACCTCTCGCTGCCAACATGCGAAGTTGCCTAGTGCAGCTTAAATTGTGATTAGAGTGCATGGCCCAGGGTGGAGCATGCGTTACAGTGTCCTCTCAAAGCCCGCTTGTCTCCATAATCGGTTACCTTAATCAGTTAATGAATTGCTTTGGTATCTATGAACTGGTGGAGGTGGTTTGTGTAGGTAAACACAGAGGGGGAGTGAGATAAGGCTTTAGCACCAGCTGCCTGCCTGGATGTTTAACCTGATTCCGTTCTGTTGTATTTGAACGCTATCTCCAGCTGGGTGTGAGCCACGTGGAGGCCGGCCTGTTAGCCCGGGCTAATCATTCCCGTGCTGGGGCTCCCTCGCCACCACTGATTACATCTCGCAGTTGGTAATTAATAGCCATGCTCTCTGCTGGCACACCTAACCAAGACATTGGCTTTCTTTCTTTCTTTCTTTCTTTCTTTCTTTCTTTCTTTCTTTCTTTCTTTCTTTCTTTCTTTCTTTCTTTCTTTCTTTCTTTCTTTCTTTCGCTCTTTCTTTTGCTCTTTCTTACTTTTGCGCTTTCACTCTTCGTGTGTGTGTGTGTGTGTGTGTGTGTGTGTGTGTGTGTGTGTGTGTGTGTGTGTGTGCTTGCTTGCGTGTGTGATCTTACTTAAAGAGGCTCCAGGTTTGGTTACACTCACTAGTTTTGTGTTACACACAAGGATCGTGCAGAGGATATTAGATTACTGTGACAGGTAGGTTACAGTAATGGCTCAGCTACACCGGGTGCGTTTCTGTTCTGTCCTTTTGGGTCGGATCAGATACGCAGCCATTTACTTCAGTGCAGCCTGCTCCACTGGGCGAGCATGCAGCACGTTGCCGGATCTGCGAACGGAGCCGGATCGGAGCCACAACTTTGGAGATACGCATGGCTTCTATTTTGGCCGGACTACACAGCGGTCTGTTACATATTTGAACTGTATAAATGTATATTAATGCCAATATTTTGCTTATTATAGGCATTTATCACCATGTCAGTTTACAAAATAGAGGCTACATGAAGCAATGCCACTTAAATAAATGTTGTCTATGGATAGCCGCTGAAAAGCCTTCTATTTGGCTACAGTATGCCTACACTCAAAAAAAAAAAGTGACATAAATACCCTATATGGTACATTAATGTTCCTCACAGTACAGCTTGAGTTGTTTATGGAAAAATAATAAAAACTAGATAATTGCGTTCACATACACATATGTAAAATGTAGATAGGCACAACACTACCGGCAGACCGCAGGCGGAGCAAGAACGGACCTGGTGTAGCAGCTTAAAATGTCATCCTGCAACAAGTTCAGATATGCAAATGTTACGCATGCTGTGTAGTTTAGGCGTAAGGATAAAAATGAGCTTGTGTCTGAGGCTGTTGCCAAGTTAAAGATCAACTTGCAGTCACAGCTAACACATTACGTACCAGCGACATAACCTATTGGGACTTTTTGGTAATTTCATGACTTACTAACTGATCAATGTCTGATCAGTCTATGTCATCAAATTACCATCCCGTGACATAGGCTAGCTGTTCAGGTTAAAGCACGTTGGGGCTCCAAACGGCAGCTAGAGATAACTGTTTGAAAACTTCAATACCAGAGGTCATGTGATGTGACATTAGTAAACTTCACAGTATGCTCATGTTTATCAAAGGATACCAAAGGAACGAGAGGCAACATTTTAATGTAGGTTCGAATGTATAAACATATATAGTGATCACTACGCCAACATCACAACAATATACTACAATGTGCATTGTCGTGTCTTCTATTACTTGTATTATTTGTCTTGTCTCGCTTTATATTACTTGTTCTCCCACTCCCCACTCACCAGTTTTGTATTGTGTCAGTGTATCATGTTGATGTATCATGTTTTACATTGCCACAACATGTAGACTACCAGCTGACAACGCATAACTAGGATGAATCCTTGGTTATCTACATTGTCACAACATAATAAAATAATTAATTTGCTGGGGCATTTATGAAGGGGCCATCTCAGAGCAAAACACTGATGCTAATTGCTAATAGCAAGGCCACTCATACAGTCTAGAAATAGTTATTACATCTTAATTTCCCAGTTGATTGTGCAGTCAATCAGTTACACTATTTATTATGACTTCCAGTTGTGGTAACCTCGTCCAATTGATTACATGGCAATCACCATAGCTGTATTTTTGATTGCAGTGAGATAGATTTGAGCATTGTTGCACCGATGTCTAACAGTGTCATAAAGCTGTTTTGACTGGCTTCAGTATAGATTTGCAGTGGAGTCGGAGCAGCTCAACTGAATGGTCTTAAAGGACTTGTGAGACAAAATGGCACTAAAGGCCAGGTTACTATACATGGTTACTGCAGAGGCCAGGCCACTGTTTGTGTCAAGCTGTGCTAAAAAAGCAATAAGCAATATGTGTTGTCTCCGGGTGTTTTAAATTAGAATGTGATGGCCAGTATTATGCTATCATAATACTAATTGGGGTGTAACATTTTTGTACAAATGTTGATTAAACAAATATGCAGTTTGTTTGTGCACCCTGGCATTATTATGTTAAATAGGGACTGCTGATGTCTGATTTATGAGACCATGTGTTGCTGTCGTCTCCCAGATTTTATGACTTGGATATCTGCATGATTTACAGTGCCTTGTTTTTCATTTGTTCACTTGATCAGTCAGATGACATGACACGGCACTGTACTGTAAATCACACAGTTGGCCATGGGGAGGAGCCACTCCAGATGCAATTTGGTGCTGTTGTTAAATTGATGACTCTGCAATTTTCATTACCTGCACCGAGGGGAGGAGGTTGATATGAGATTGATGAAGAAGTCAAACTCACTGAGAAATGGTTGTTTTCTACAATACGCTTTATGAGGCACTTTCTGCTGAATGAGTAAATGTGCAGCTTAGTTGGTGAATGTTAGCAGCATTAGAGTTTTGATGGTGTATCAACCCATGGGTTCAATGTCAGCAGCAACTTTCCCACAACAGGGATAAGCCTATCTTACCACAACTGGGAATCTCAAACTCATAATTCATTATAAGGGAGAACCACTGGGTGAAATACTTAATTTGGTTAGCTCTGTTTGGATCTATAGTGGGAATTAGGCCCATGTTTCTTCACCAGGAAGGCAAATGTACCTTTTTGTTTCAGTATTTCAGACTGACCTGAAGTATATAGCAGACACAACAGACTTTTGTCATCTTATATAAATTGGATTATGTCAGTGAAGCTTGTTTTTTCAGCTTCTAGTCCATTGTGTTCTGCTACAATGGTCGACTGTGCTGTTATTTAATAGCCACTGGTGTTAGACTGACTCCACTGTCAGCTGTCCAAGAGAAGCAGCCATCCACTCCTCCACTTTACAGCTACAAAACAACAACAGTGATTTATTTTCTTGACTGCTTGGGTGGTAACCATCATAGAAGTCCATTATTATCCATATACTGTATCTGGCAATGGCACGGCAGCAACTGCTTCAACCTATTGTTTCGTAAATGTAGTAAAGTAGAATTGAATAGGCATATTGTCACACAAAACTCATGTTTCGGTTTTGCTTGATTGCCAGACTAAACAATTATTGGGGACAAAGCAGCAGTGCAGCAGTGTATAGTACACTGTTACATGCAGTCCGCACATTAAAAAGTGGGACTTCTACTGTAGCCATTACATAGACATACTACAAGTATTATCTGTACCTCTACATGGTCAACTCTAAGCTGATCTACGGTTACTTACCTCTTTACATCTGCTGAGAGGAATATTGATGTCAAAATTATAACTCTTTATTTATGTGGATGGGAAAAGCATTGAAGTGGCTCCTGGCAGATGGGAGAATTTCAGATGAGATTATACAGGTACAGTGAGTGGTTGGATTACCTCTTCACTCCACTTATGTTTAATGGAAATATGTGGTTTCCTTTTAGAAAGACATTTGTGACAGTCTGCCAACTCCAAAGCACATGACGGGGAAACAGGAAGAGGTGGAAAAAAACTAAATGCCTGATGAAAGGCGATCGAAGGGAGAGAGAGAGAGAGAGAGACATTTTTTTTTTCAGGGAGAGCAAACCCCCTGCATTCAGAGGATAAAGCACTGCGTCTTCAGTCTCTGTGTAATCCATAACTGTGATTGCTTCACCCCCCACCCATGTCTTGGCAGAGATACAAACAAATACAGGCAAGTGGGTTTTCTGAACTGAACTCTCTTCCACTTAACTCAGTGGGATTTGTGGTTGGAACAAGTTAGAATAGCATTATATGCATGAACACAGCCAGATAGAGGAGAGTGGTAGTGAACTGTTGCCTTGGTAGTTAAATTAGAGTTTTAGTAAAGCATCCTGTCGTGGCTAGAAACATTGATATCTGTTCATGATGTGATTCACGGGCAGCTAGAGACGATTGCAATGGAAACGTAGTTTTGGAGCTATTTTTCCTTCAATAGTTGGTCAGCAATCTCCCCAGTTTCCCCGTCCATTAAGTTTGAAGGAACATCGTTGTTAGCCTATGTAAATGAGATACAGCGTTCCCTTGTCAACCACGAAGAGACTTGGAGGAATCGGTGGAAAGAAATGACTTCTCTCTTAGGGGTGGCTGGTTTAGCAGGTCTGAGTTTTCTCATGTGAAAGGGATCAAAGCAATCTTGCTCAGCCCACTTAAGAAAGATAGATGTACGAATGTGGGGGAGAGAGAGAGAGAGAAAGAGAGAAATTCCCCTTACAAATGATGTTTCTGTCAGGAGTGCTGATAGAATGAGTTACAGAGATGCTGATTCCGTTAACCATGCTTTGATATGATAGTGTTGATGCTTATGAGTCCCTCCCTGTCCCCTTACCGTGTGCTATGAAAGCAGATTTAGCAGCTTATCGCCTGCTCCCAGAGTAAGCCTTCTGAGGAAGGTGTGACAGATAGATAGAAGCTAAAAAGCCCTCTATTCCTCACACGCATCATTCCTCAAGAGGATATGTGCTGTGGATATGTGCGCACGGTGCACAACATGGCTCACAATCTGCACACGCTGCTTTGTATATAATTTTCACTAGAGTGTGAATCGCTGCATTTCAATTCTGTCTGTCAGTTTACTGTAATACTGACATACAGGATTCAAAGCCACCGGCATAACGCATGGCGCTGATGTCTGTGCATATAGGTGTGTAGAGACGGTCTCTGTCAAGCTGATCTTTTGTGGGAAAGTAAAAGCCATTATTGATCATGAAATTATTGACACAAACATCTTGGGCAGTTCACTCACCTTATGCAGACAGCAAGAACATTTAGAATAGGGGAGAACGCTCTGGTGGGATTAGGACAGCATAGGTACATGTGGATTTAGAGGCAGTGGACTTAATCACTGTGGTCAGTGGTCACAAGAATATGGTCAGAGCACAATGGCCCTGACCGTTGCGCTCTTTCCTGTTGGTTGCTTTGATGTTGGTGATTTAGGATTCATGCTTATTCTACATTTGCAATCATTGTAAGTTGCACTGGATAAGAGAATCAGGCTACAATGTAAATGTATTGATGACAATATCCCTATTCAAATCAGTATGTACATTTAAGTAAATCTACATTTTGGAATATTCTATGCATTTTGGAGTAATCCAAAGGCACTGAATGAAATTAGATTGATCCAGAGTAATCCAGTGGATTATGTTATTTATGATAAGCAAAGTGCGTGCGTGCGTGCGTGCGTGCGTGCGTGCGTGCGTGCGTGCGTGCGTGTATTCTTTTTTGCATGCATGGTGTGTGTGTGGGTCCCAGCTGTAAATGCACGAGGTGCTGGAGGGCTCTCTGAGACATGAATGAAAATTCCTCTCTCCCTTTTTTTGTCCAGGTGGGCAGGCAATAAGGCTTGACAGAAGATGCGACGGGGGTGGTGGCTCGTCAGATGGCTCGGGACAGGCATGGCAATCCTCTCTTTGCTAACCCACAGCTGGGGCCAGAACACAGAAGGTACAGACAGCCAGCACTAAGGCGATCACCCTCAGGCCCCTCCTTCTTCAGTTATACTGTTGCTGCACTGCCGAGAGGAAACTTGTATATAAAAGAAAATGTCTCTTTTCACTATAGGCCTGCAGAGTGGAAAAGCCAATCACATAACAGCATAAAACTATTGTTACTGACTAATTATGTGCCAAACTGAGGTATGAGCCATTTGAATATTGTTGCACACTCTTGCTACATGATAATGAAGTTAATGGCTATTGCCAAGGCCTTACTTGCAAAATATGATTGGAGATTTTGCATTTCTTCCCAAAGAAATCCCCAGAGCAGATGGGTTGTATTATTCTATTCATGCAATTACTGTAATGTACATTTTGTGTTCAGTGATAGTAAAGATGATCGGTTTTGGTCACAGTCCAAATATACTGCAGTAGAGATTATGGATTTGGTTCAAGCTGATGCACAGTTGTAGAATTGCCAAACATCAGTAAAGGCTTTGATTGAAATGCCATTGAGAGGTCAAGAATAATCTTTTTCATTTAATTGAAGGAGGGCTGTAGAGATGTTGCTCTCAGGTGGGCTTTGAATATCCTGGATGATGCTACAGTGTAAATCACTTTGCTTTCACTGTAATCTTCAAAATTTACATAATATTGTTCAAAAGACGTTATTTAAAGAGAGTGCATACTATAAATCCATCTATCTCCCTACACGGTTCACTGATCTTGCTAAGAGGATTCTTCTTGTAGTTTCACGTTCAAGTTCCCACATTACAGAGAGGATCTTCATCTTTATAGTTTCAGCTCATCAACTTTGTAGCAGATGCCTGTTAAAAGTGAATTTGAACTGTGAAAGATGGACTGTTCACACATTATAAGATGCACAGAGCCATGCTTCAATTCCACCCAGTGTGACAATATTGTACATGATTCAGGTCAACATTAAGATGCTGTACTTTTCAAAGTTGCACATTCCCTCCTCCCTTCCTCTGTTGTCTCAGTTTTCCTTCCTTCCTTCCTTCTTTTCATCCTTTCATCCTTTCTTCCTTCCTTCCTTCCTTCCTTCCTTGACAAAGTCACTAATGTAAAAGCATTTTGAGATAACAGTATAATCTCTGCCATTACTTTGTCATTCAAATGAAGATTTATTTATACATTTTTTAGAGTTTTTCCTTTATGGCTTTGTATGATATCATTTTGGCAGAGAAATGACTTGCCTTATGACTGACTGACCCTCTGAAGGTGAACGAGTGCCTTGTGGTTTCCTTTTTGGATGAAGTCTCGCTCCAAGGCTCTGAGTGCATTAACAGATAAGTGTTGTTGTGTTGAGTGAGGAAACCACTCACCCAAAACGTAACAGCTTTGGAACTCAGAATAGCCCAGTGCAATATGGGTTTGTGGGTACTTTATTTTGCAACTTGTGATGGCTTTGTCCCCCTGTTACAGTAATGCATGGCTTTACCTTGGTGAACACTAAGGTATAATTCACATGGCTTTGGCTGACATCCTCATTAATTGGGTTCGGTCACCTTGAGGAAAAGTTAATTCCCACTTAAAGAAACTTGTGTTTGCATGTTTCTGAGATTTTATGTGTGAGCTAATGCACACTTTGGCTGTGTGTGTGTGTGTGTGTGTGTGTGTGTGTGTGTGTGTGTGTGTGTGTGTGTGTGTGTGTGTGTGCGTGTGTGTGTGTGTGTGTGTGTGTGTGTGTGTGATATATATTGAGATCCCACTTCTGTCAGTGAACTAAAAACTGGAGCTTTGGAACTGTATTGAAATTTTGTACAAATGTCCTTTAACATTGCTAAATAAACTT